>JASDQU010681228.1:14266-27497 GCA_032191745.1 Picea mariana
GGGGGGTTGCATCAGGTGGTATCAGAGCTAATATTGATTTTGTTTGCAGACAAAAAGAAAAGGAGAAAGGAGGTAAATTGATATAATTCATGGTATCAAAAATTTGATTTATGTTTATAGGTGACGCACTGAAATCATGCCACCTAGAAGGCATAGAGAGAATGCATAAATGGAAGAAGAAATGATGTGACTCCAAATGATACTGGATGCCAGAGGAGAGTACCAGACGCTGGAGATATCAGTGAAGATGAGAGTGAAGAAGAAGAGGTCAAAGAAAATGTAGCAGAGGATGCTGCACAAGATTTCTTGATAAAATATGTTTCGAAAATAGGATCTAGAGAAAGGATAGAGGTATCAATGTACGAAGGAAATTTAGAAGTTGAAGAATTTTTAGATTGGGTACATGCTATGGAAAAATACTTCAATTACGAAGATATTGAAGAAGATAAGATGGTGAAGCATGTTATGACAATACTGAAAGATCATGCAATGCTATGGTGGGATGAACTGCAAGTCGAATGCAAGAGAAATGGTAAGAATAAAATTAAAAACTGGGATATGATGGTAGCCAAGATGAAGGAAAAATTTATCCCAAAGGACTATCAAATCAATCTATTCAGGAGATTGCAAAAAATGAGATAGAAAATCTTATCAGTGAAGGAGTACACTGAGTAATTTTATAGACTGAACATTAGTGTTGGATAGAAATAAAATGAGGATGAAAAGACAACCAGATATATCAATGGGCTGAGATATGAAATCCAAGAGGAGATTAGCATGATGTCAGTTAGTGCAGTCAAGGATGTTTATCAAGAAGCCTTGAAAGATGAAGAAAAATTGGCCAGGAAGCAAAGCTAGTGAAGCAGAGGAGGAAATTCAAGAAGAGGTAAGGGAACTACCAGAGAGAATTTCCAGAAGTAGAAGCATTAAGCTGACAAACAACAAAGTCACCATGAGAAATATGGATTTTCTAAGGAAGGACAACATGGTGGGAGAAATTTTTTTTCCATAACAAGAGGAAGAGGAAGAGCCAGAGGAGGTGCATTTAGGTGTTATACTTGTGGAAAGCAAGGACAAAAATTATGGGAATGTCCCGAGAGAAAGAACGAAGGAGGAGGTGAAGCACACATTGCTGAAGCACAGAAGCATGTGGAAGTAGAAGTGACAAAAGGAGGAAAGAACCTCATCATGAGGAAGATTATTCTTAAAACAGATAAGGAGATGGAGGAAACAGTTTAGAGAACAAGTATGTTTAGAACTTCTTGAAAGATGAAAGACAGATTTTGCAAGGTGATCATAGATAGTAGGAGTTGTAATGTCCTCGACCATCAACCCCACTACCTAGAAACGATACTAGGTAGAACATTCACTTATATAGTATGAATTTAAATGAATGTTAAAAGACTTAACACAAAGTAAACACACAATTACTACTAACATACAGAATTAATGGAATTAACAATAATTCATTCATTCAACGGAATACATGATAATATTACAAGCATCACAGACATGCATTTTAATTGAAATTAAACACATAATGATACTTATCTTTTAAACTGTAATACACCACCAACTGCATACAAAACTTCCAAGAATCTCCTAGTAATACACTGTGTTTCTCGTCACTCTCAGCAGTAGGTCACCCCCGAGCTGGGACTAAGCTCCATTGGGCAAGGGAATCCTAGGCTAGGCAAGGTCAATAGGAAGTCACACAGTTTATGAGGATGGATACTTTCCCAGGAGCCACTTATGTTCACTTCTCACAGACTCTCATTCCCCACATGCCTCTCCCACCCCAAGAGTATACACCTTCACTGTCACCAGGGCAGTCCTTTGGCTACCAAACCTCCCTTTCCTTGGGCTTCAACAACAAGCCAAACTAGAATTCTTTGAGCTCTATAGAAGCTACAAGACCCCTTCCAAGAGTTCTCACTTCCTCCACGCACTCTCTCACCTGGAGAGAGTCTCTCACAGGCTTGACAACCTGCTTCTTCAACTTTGTTAAAACAAGAGGAGGACAACAATATGGATTAGCAAGGAACAAATGACAGTATCCAATCACACTCAGCCAAGGGACTACGTGGACCCAACAACCCACATTTATAAAACACACCGTATAGACAATTATGGTATGATTAGGTTTCATAGAAGACAACAACCCAAATGGTTAAGCACGAAATCGGATTTGCAGTGTGGATAAATTGGGTTCATAGGACACACGAGAGACACAGCTCAGTCCATGGGTTTTTCTGCTAGTTTTCAAGGTGTGTGAGAAGAAAATTATGCAGAGGTCGATGATGGAGGCCAAACACAAAGACCAGATAGAATTCACAAGAATACACCACTCAATCACAAAGGTCTCATGGTTTTGGGTTTCAGAGTTACGTGAGGTATGCAATGATCATACGCAGAGGAAAAACAGTTCAGACAACTGACGACATAATGGAGGAACCCCCGCCCATCACGGCTCAATTATTTGATTAAATTGCATGTGCCTGGCCGACATATGTCACCCATGAAGCTACATGCACTCCATCAAGTATGTGTTCCCTTTTACCAAGAACTTAGGATACAAATTATGTCTTTCACACCACTTTGAAATAATAATCAATTATTAGTCCCAAGGACTTAAGCCCTCAAGCTTAGCCCCTCTTCCAAACTTTGAAACCCCTCTCCCTTACCTAGCCTTGTGGAAGCTTAGTCCCCCATCACTCTTTCTTCATGGTCGGTCAACACGCAATGATGTTTATACTTTATTAATGATCTGCATAATTACATAAACAAAAATCAGGCTCCTATGCTTTAACACCTAGGCTCTCCAGCCTAAATAACACATAAGCCCAACATCTTATATAAATTTTCTCACCATCCTATAAACATGATTCCAATACATAATATAATTGGGGCACATCCTTGGGGTATTATAATCACCTCCCCTTATTTTTGCATTGTCCTGAGTGCAACTTTTACACAACATCAACAAGATTTTCAAAATCTTCAAAAAGATGTGGGTATTCTACCCTCATGGCATCCTCATTCTCCCATGTCATGTCCTCTGGACTATACCAGGTCCACTGGACCTTTGCAAGCTCTATGGATCAATTCTAGAGCTGTTTTCTTTTTTGGTCCAATATGCGCATAGGATGCACGTGCAGGACACCTTTTTGCTCCACCTAAATCACATTCCAATCAATTACATGATTAGCATCAGGTATATATTTCTTAAGAAATGAAACATGAAACAGATTATGTACATTCATGGATGCAGGTAATGAAAGAATATATGCAACTGTCCCAATCCTTTCTAGAATTTCAAATTGCCCACAAAATTTGGCTGCCAACTTGGCGCAATTTCCCAGCTTCAAGGAACCTCTATTGGATTTCACTTTAATGAAAACATGATCGCCCACTTTAAACTCTATGTGGGTTCTATTTTTATCAACATAACCTTTTTGCCTGTCTTGGGCAGCCTTTAAATTATTCTTAATTTTTAGCATTTGCTCTTCCATTTCCTTGAGAAACTTTGGACCAATTACCACCCTATCAATAGGATTATCCTATCTTACCGACATATTGCACTTTCTTACATAAACTACTTCAAATGGGATCATCTTCAATGATGATTGATACCCATTGTTGTAGCTGAATTCTACCAAGTGTAGGTAGTCTTCCCATTTAGATGGTTTGTCCATCACATACATCCTTAGCATGTATTCTATTACTATGTTCACCCTCTCTATCTATCCATCAAACTATGATAAGAAGTTTTGAAGTTCAGATTCGTTTTGAACCCCTTGAATGACCCTTTCCAGAAATTTGAGGTAAATTTTGGGTCTCTGTCAGACACAATTGTCTTGGGAATTCCGTGCAATCATGCCACTTCATTCATAAATATGTCAACAACATTCGATGCCATGTGTGGAGTCTTTAATGGAATGAAATGGGAATATTTTGTAATCTTGTCCACCACCACCATGATTGAATCATGTTGTTTGTCGGTTCTGGGAAATCCTATGATGAAATCCATTGTCACTACTTCCCACTTCCACTTAGGAATGGGTAAAGGCTACAACAACCCTGATGGGTGCCTGTGCTCAGCTTTAACCTTCTGACACTCCATACATCCGGTGATGTATTCAACAATATATTTCTTCATACCTGGCCAAAAGTAATGGCTCTTGATGGCTGCCATAGTTTTCTGATATCTAGGGTGCCCAACATAAGGCACACTATGCATTTCATTCAAAATCATAAGTTTCAAGTCTTGGACATTAGGTACATAAATTTTGTTCTTGTACAGAAGTATTCCATCGGCTTCCAATTTATAATTCTCCACTTTTTGTGGCATCTTACCTTGCTGTAGCTTTTCTACCAAATCCTTGTACTGCAAATCTGTATTTGTAGCCTCCAAAATTCTACTTTTAATATTAGTTGAGTACATGCTAATGGTTGTAGCATGTAATTCGTGTACTCTTGTGCTGAGTGCATCAACCACTTTATTTTATTTTCCTTTTATATGCTTGATATCAAAGTCATATTCACAAAGAAACTCCAACCACCTACTATGCCTAGCATTCAAGGTGGGATGATCAAACAAATACTTCAGACTATTATGGTTTGTCCTCAATTCAAACCTCCTTCCCATGAGGTAATACCTCCATTTATTTAGAGCATGTACTATGGCTACCAACTCCAAATCATGAGTTGCATAGTTCCTTTCATGCTCTTTCAACTTTTTGGATTCATAACAAATTACGAATCCATTTTGACTAAGGACTCCTCCCAGTCCTTCTTTGGATGCATCTATACACACTACAAAATATTCATTCAGATATGCAATCTTCAGGATTAGAGCATTGGTTAATAGTTGCTTCAATTGCTGGAAGCTTTTCTCACATTCTTCTATCCACTGAAAGTTATTCTCCTTCCTTTGCAAGGAAGTGATAGGGTGAGATATCCTCGAGAACCCTGCAATAAACCTTATGTAATAACCAGATGGACCTATAAAGGATCTGACTTTTGTCACATTCTTTGGCACTGACCATTCTCTAATGACCTCAATCTTCTCAGGATCTACAACTATCCCATCCTTCGAAACGATATGCCCCAAGTAATGGATCTTCTTCTGATAAAATGAGCACCTTCTCAACTTGGCATACAATTGGTTCTCTCTTAGCACCTACAACACCATCCTCAGATGTTTTTCATGCTCTTACTTCGACTTGGAATACACCAGGATGTCATCCAAAAAGACTGACAAACTTGTCTAGATAGTCCTTGAATACACCATTCATCAGGCACATAAAAACAACGGGTGCATTTGACAACCCAAATGGCATCACTGTGAATTCATAGTGACCATACCTTGTTCTAAATGCATTCTTGTTGATGTCTTCATCCTTTATTCTTACCTGGTGATATCCTGATCTAGGATCTATCTTCGAAAATATATCTACATCCTTCAACTGATTGAAGAGGTCATCAATCATCGACAGAGGATATTTGTTCTTTACAGTTACTTTGTTCAATTGTCTGAAATCAATGCACAATATCAACGTCCCATCCTTCTTCTTCATGAACATGAGTTGGGAACCCCAAGGTGACACACTTGGGCATATATACCCCTTCTGCAAAATCTCTTCAAGCTGCAATTGCATCTCTTTCATCTCTGGCGTACTCATTCTGTAAGGAGATTTTGACATTGGATATGCTCCAGGCAAATTTTATAGAGAAATCAATATCCCTCTTCGTAGGTAATCCTAATACCTTATGGAATACATCTTTGAAATATTTTAATACTGCATGATCTCCATTATTTCAGACCTCATCCTTAGATGATTCCTCCACATGGGCTGCAAATAATTGACAGCCTTTTCTATAGCACTTCTTCAGTTGCATTGCTGAGATTTCAATGATATCAACAACTCTGGAAATTCCTTGGATTGTTTTCAGTTTCTACTCCTCATTTAGTAAAGTGAATGCCTTGTTCCGATAGTCCAAGATGGCATGGTGCTATTCCAACCAATCTATCCCAAATAGACAATCATAAGAACCTAAAGGTAGAATGTTCAATTCAACCTTTGTGCTCATTCCATTCAAGTCCACTGAATAGGACTTAACTAACTCATTGACTTTCCTCTTGGTTCTTGTAGCCAACTGCACTAACCAAGACTTTTCATGTTTTTTTCTCGACAAATGAAAACTTTCCACCACCATAGGATATATATAACTATGGCCAGCCCCTAAATCAATTAAAATAGTAAAGGAATGGTTGTTGATCATACCTTCCACTTCAATCATGTGTGACTGATATTCAACTTGTTTGTTATCGAGGGCTGTGTATATCCTTGGCATTATACTGTGCATGTCCTGCACTTTTTTAGCATGATGAATATTATGGAAAACTCTCACTTTGTCATTTCTGTGGGGGAAATTTTTGTACCTATGGTTTCCTTTACAACCCCAACATTCCACAGGTGTCTGCCTTGGAAATTGCCCACCTACTTCAACCTTTTTGGGATCTCTAAAACCAGACTGTCCTTGAGGACTATTCCTGAAAAAGGGTGGCTTAGTTCCCTTCTTCCTCTGATCAATCTTGAATTCGTTCTTGTCTTCCAAAGCCTTCTAGAAAGTAGGCTTCTATCTTTGTTGCTCATATAATCATTTCTCTCTTCTTATCGTTTATTCCATAGTTTTTGGGTCATCATAATGAATCTTGTCCACAATGGAAGGAGGCAGTCCACTCAGATACCTTTGAATCTTGACAATCTCATCCTTGATGAATGAAACATACTTTAGTAATTCCAAAAACCTTCATTCGTATTCATCAATGGTCTTGTTTCCCAGCTGGATTTCAAAGAACTCTTTCATCTTTCTATCATAATATATTTTAGTCACATAGTTCTTCTCGAAATATCTCTTGAATTCTTTCCAAATGATATCTTTTTCTCTAATATGTTGCACCTACACAAGTTGATCCCACCACATGGATGCTTTTCCTTTCAATTGGTACATCAAAATTCTTCCTTCTTCATGAGAGGAATAATTCTGCAGTTGGAAATATTTCCTCATGCCAAGTAACCATGTCTCGGTATATTCCTCCTTCTTATGTTCTCCATCAAACGTAGGAGTCTTAATCTTGTTCATTTTTCCCTTCAATTCATCCACTCCATATCTCTTGTGATTTCTGGTAGAAGATGGGCTTGAACTACTATGTGCCCTCCTCTTGGAGCGACCTTAGGAGTGATGATGGTGTGTACCAACACTCCTTGATCTTCTTCCCTCGGAAGTCTGGTGAATCCCTATTTTTCTTGAGTCTCTCTCCTTTTCCAACTTCTTTTCTATTCTCTCAAGACTCTTCATCAACTTTAAGTTGATTTCTCCCTGATGTTCCTTAGATTTCATGAGATTTATTCTATCTCCTTGGTGAATTTGGGCATCTTTCTACAATCTTTCATTGATTTTCAAAATATGCCCTTCCTTATCTATCTCTTCTCTGTGACCGTTGGAGTTTGACCCTTCAACTCCCAAATGAACATCCATTCCTTTTGGTTCATTCTCTGAACTAGAATCATTATGTGTCTCCTCCATTTATTTTCACTCAGTGGCAACTCTATTCGGTTCTGGCACTCGTTAAACTTCTACAACACAATGTGCATACAACTATAATTTGTCAGGTCATCATTCCTTAACAAATCCCACAACATTCATAAAAAAAATTGATTCTTTAAACGTTCAATTTTCATTTTCTATGATTCTCGTTCAATCAAGAATCCCTGTAGATTTCTTCTTTCAGAGCTCTTCTGTGCTAATTTTTCGAGCACTAACCCCTTTCTCTCAGTTTCCCCAACCCATGCAACCATGGGTCATGACCAAGCACTAGATCAATAAGCATGCACTCGAGCCTTCGGCCTTAGGCTTCGAAATATTTCCAAGCATAACACAACAGTCACTCAGAGTTCCAAGTTAGCGAACTCGCGTAGTAGGATAGATCAAAAATCCATGTCTACCCAACATCCTACGGCTGGCACTCGTTGTGGAACCTCAGGCATCTGAGTTTCAGTACTTTGGGACTTTGAAAGATTTCACATCCGCATCGCCCGAATCATTAATCTCTGAACACTTCCATGACACTATGTTGACGTCATTACATCACATCACTTACACTTTTCCAAATTGCGGGGGAATGCAATGGTTGTTTGGAGTAACCCACCTTTCACCCCACAATTTATCTGATGTTGAAACATAGCCCCTCGATGAAATTGCGGTTTGGATTGCGGGACCGCCTTGGATAATTATCTTCCATGCAACTTGGTTCCCTGTAATGTCTCCTATCCATTGATTTTGATGTATCATGATCAATTCCAATTTGGGTCCTCTGAACCTTAACTTTGTTACGTAATCTTAGGTCCCACTCAGCATGCTCACACAGGATGCCACTTGGCATAATACTAGCAACTCATACATGTCCCATTCAGATGGGAGACACTCGTTACATTCCAAATGCCATCCAATATTCCATAGGTTCTAAACCCATTAACACATGGCACACATCCTATGTGTCCATGTCACCTCTAGGTGACATCATCATGACTCACCACTTCATCTCTTCAGGCTTCGGGAGTTTCAAATCCTCTACGCTCGCTTTTTCCTGGAGCGCTTTTCCCCAGAGTTCACGATCTACCGAAGCGTGTCCTCCTTCACAATCAATGGCTATGAGTGAATTTGACACTTTAGGCTTTGGAAGATTCAAAATCATATCACTTGCCTACTCTCAAAGTATACGATCTCTTGACGTGTGTCCTTCGCAACGGACGATTGCAATCTACTTCGAGACTTCAGGAGATTGTCAAACTCCACACTTGAAATGCTCTGAAGTGACTTTCCTTTCCCTTATTGAACACATATCTAATGTTCAATATTTTTCCCTATAATCTACAGTGTATATCTTCTTCGGAAGTTTGTACCTCAGTGCATTCCACTTATCCCAATTGTCGAACTCTGAAAGGCTTCCAGGATAACCTTCCTGCACCTTGTCTGGATCTGACGGTTGTAAAGGACTCTCCTTTTTCCCAAATAGATCCTACAGCTCCAGCACACCAAGTGTTGATCTCTCTCTCTCTCCATGGTCAAATACCACACCGGATATGGTTTTATTCTACCACTACTCCTCCTCAACTTCGTAACACGACCAAGTAACCCCTTGTCACTTAGAAGCATTCTAAGGTTCAAAATCGGTTCCATCCAAACACCATTTCCACTCGAAACCTGTTGATAGGCATATGTGACACACCGTCAATTAGAAGGGTAGGTCTGTCCAGGGGTTGTCTAATTAACCCAAGTCATTTGGTGTGATCTATCTTGACGAGTTTAATGGCTCTGTTAGCCAACTAAGGTCCTAAAATAATGAAAGAAAATAAACTACCCTAAAGATATAACCATGATACTATGTATACGAATCTAATTGTTTACAAATGCTAAACAAAAACATAAATATGAACATGTGATTATGAACATGATATTTACAATTTGCAAGTTTTGGTAGATGTCTTGCAAAATCAATGTTTTTATAATTGTTTACGAAGTAGATAAAGAAAGAACATATTTTTTCTTTATTTTCTGTTTAATAATTTAAAATCTGAGAACTCAAAAGATACTAATAAAACATAATCTGAAACAAGAATAGAATAATAGTCACAACCAATTTAAACTGTCTTATTTCACTAATGAAAAAAATAACAAAAATTGAATGCGAATAAAACTAACCTAATATTAGTCTCATAATGTTTCTATATCCTTGTACAGTTCAAACTTCCAGCTATCTTTCCCGTGAGAGAAATCTATAACAAGCTTGTGATAACATCCCCAAAATAAACTCAAGGTATTTTTGGGAGCAAGGATATAAAGACAGGGTGATAAACATATAAATCCAGTGACCTTGTAATGATGAATGTTTACAGTAAATGAAATTTTAATGTGAATCATTCATATGATACATCAAATTAACATCAAGCATAAATCAATGATATTAAACTAAAATAACGATCGTAGATATAATATATGAAACAACAAGTTATAGACAAAATTTAAAGCACTGAATAAAATGAAACATTACATGCTAATGAGGCTAAAGTTGTATAACATGTTAATATTCCATAATATAAGAGGAAAAACATAAATGGAACAGTGTCACCCTGGTCTAAAGCCGAAATGTGAACAACTTGTCCATATATTCTGTGGGAATTACATGTCCATAATGCGTTCCAAAAAGGATCCCTTCACTAACCAAAAGTGAACAATATTTAAAGTAATCCAGGATCCAAATACTCATATCTCATAGAGTAGAGTTGAATCTCCAAAAATCAAGTAATATTGCAAAAATAGTGGATTGGAAACCAGTCATAACAGAATTGGTTTATTCAAAATTAAATCAAATTTTTTATAAAACATAAGAAGGGAGAAACTACTAATCATTTAGGCATATAATTGAAATATTTCCTCCAAGTAATCAGCAGTAGAATCTCCCATTTCCTGAGAATAACAAACCAATTTGATAAATTAGAAAAACAATTTCTTAATAACTAATTTTTATTAAAAGAGACTTGGCTATAGAATCGAAGATTCTGTAGCCAGTCTTTATTTTAGTAAATGAAATCATAATTCCAATCTACTTATTTTGACTTAGTTAACAAAATCAAATGAAATCACAACAAAACTTCTTACCATTAAAAATCTTCCAAAGAGGGATCAGATAGTTCAGAGTTTATAATTTTCTTGACACTGGTCGTATTCTTAATGACTATGTTTCCATATCTCTTTGTACGTTTAGTCTTCCTCTCTGCATGTTCCTTGATATCAAAGCTTTCTTTCTTCAACATATCATTCTGAGCAGTCAAAGTTTTAATTCACATCAGTATAGTAACTCTCAACCCAATTGAGACAACCATCACAGTGTACAGAAGAGATGGAAAATCGACGAGGGACACGATCGACCAAGGGGGATTCAGTCTTATCTTCTATGTTCTTCAGATCTTGCCTAATATCTGAGAATCCTTCTTTACCTTTAAGGCATAGTGGTAAATTTGTCATGAAATCATATGGTTCAGTATGAATGATAACCTCCCTCCTGGAACCTTGAATTTATGGTCTTCCTGAACTAGAAAATCCTCTATCTCAAGATCCGAACCCTCATCGATATCGATCGAATCGTTCAAGATCATATGATTATCCTTTTGGTTCCTTAGTTTTCTCGAGATTAGGCAACCAAACTTCTTGTTCTTCAAACCCAAATATGTGCACTGTTTCTTTGTTCTTTTACCGAATTTCTTGACATCGGACTTAAAACTTGCATCTTTCAAAGGCACATGATGATCAATTCCCTTCAATTAATCAGTCACTTGTTCTACAGATCTGGCAGGTGAAAACCTACACAGAGATCCTTTATCTAGAGGGGTTTTATCAGTAAACTTTGGTCCATTAATTGAATTACCAAAATGGTTTTTAGCCAGTGGCTTATCTAAGTTAGGGTTTGTTGTTAAAAGAGGGTTTGTTGTAGGATCAACCTGGGTGAATCCATTCCTCATCAAAAAGGTCTCCCAACTATCACCTATGGTCGACTAATGATACATCAACAAGATGTTAACCAATCCATGGTGGAAAATGATCAAATTGATACCTTGTCATTTTTAATTCTTGGACATATTATAGAGGCTCATCAATAATTAAAAGGGAATATCTAAATCAAAACCTATGAAATTCATGAGCAAACAGATATGGTAGAGAAAGACCAGTCCGTATTGACATTCACATGTAACAAATTGTTTCAGAATTAACAATAAGCTATGCCATCTAGGTTTTAACAGAGCGATAGGAATACCTTTTACACAACAGTTGGGTTTTTGGGAGGTCATAAACAAATTCCATGGGACTTCTTCTATCCTTGTGTTCTTAAACCATCTGTCACCCTCTAATGGGAGCCCTCTTTCTTTACTGATGAAATATTTTGTCAATTCTAATTGTATGTCTCCAATCTTAGCTCTAAACCCGTCAAAGGTTCGTGGAAAGGCTTCTGCTACCTAAAGATTATAACCCTCAAATTGTTTAAGGAATACATCCCAACCATGCCCCTTTAGGTCATCGATAGCATCATCATGGGATAATAAGGCTTGGCAGCCATTCGTCTCTATGCAAACTACGGGCACCATGACCACTATAACAAGGATGCAACAGAGATGACTCAGAATAGTTTTAGGTTCCAATAATGCGAGCAATAGAAACAAGTCTCAACAGAGAGTTGAGACACGAAAATAACATAGCCCGTGGGTTATCATAACTCAGATAGTGAGAATGAAAACCATAGGGTTCATTGTATTCCTTACCATCTCTCGTGATGAGTGCCAAAACTACAGAGTACAAAACCCTATGCAGATAATGAATAGCTTCATTAATGTTTTGAGCCAGCAAGGTAAGGCGAAAATGCAAGTACAATAGGTTTGTACTCATTAGTATGAATGTTGATATGAATATAAAAAAATTAAGAAAATTAACCAAGGCTCTTCATGTATCAAAACAATTCGACAATGAAATATCTAACCATTGAATTCATAAGGACCATATTAGAAAAAAAAATCGACAATGGATTAATCAACTAATTCACAAGATTTGAATTTCAATTACATATGGATGGATTTTTAAAAGATATTTCTAAGGCACAAAATTATTAAACCAAGACAATTTTTATGTTTAATTCATTCTTACAATCATGAATTAAAAATAAAATAAACAAAAATGCAAGCAATAAAGAATTCAATAAGGTAAGCTTTAATCCAACAATCACTTCGAAAATCAGAAAAATGTTCACAAATTTGAGGTGATGGCAGCTACCGAAAAGTGTAATCTCTTTTGATCACTTTAAACATCAAAATCATGTGTGGCTTCCAGCAAAACCTTGGGTCCAAAGACCACCTATCTGGCCCATCCAGGCTCAAAGTTGAAACCATGGACTATGATACCATATTGTAACGTCCCCAACCATCAACCCCACTGTCGGGAAATGCTATTGTGCGGAACATTCACTTATATAGTGTGCATTTAAATTAATTTTAAATGAATTAACACGTAGTAAACACATAATTACTGCTAACATATAGAATTAATGGAATTAATAGTAATTCATTCATTCAACGAAATACATGATAATATTACAAGCATCACAGACATGCATTTTAAT
>JASDQU010681228.1:69218-81456 GCA_032191745.1 Picea mariana
ACTATGAGAATCTCAGTTTCAGGTGTAGGAACTGCTTCGAAATGGGGCACATAGCCCGCAACTGTGAAAACTACCTGGGAAAAAAAGGTCGTCCAAGAGCCAAAGACCCACCTGGTGGACGGGGGCTCCAACGGAGCCGCACTCTAAAAGTAAGGCCCATGGAACAGTAGAAGAAGCAGAAGCTGAAGTCGAAATCAAAGCCCCCGCTAAAGAGAAAGCTCAGGTAGAAGCCACTCCCAAGTCGCCAACCCAACCAGAACCCCGGATCTCACGCTGGGCAGACCTAGGCCCGACGAAAATTCATTCTCAAGACCAAAGCATTGAATGGGGGACGGTGTCGAAAAAGAAAAAAAACTTCCAAGCTAGAAATGATGTAATGACGCGAAGTCGTTCTGGCTCGCTAAAATAGTTTTGGTTCCCAGACTTTGTCATGTGTTAGGATCTTCAGGCATTTGTTTTCATGTTTACAAGAAAATCTTTATCGATGTATCGAACCCAGTGGCATGTCCACTATTTTTAATACAAAAATCTTCTAACCCGTTACTGTCAAAAAAAAAAAACTTTAAATTTATATAATTTAAATTTATTTTATTGTAAATTTTTTTAAATTTAAACATAAATTTATTTTATTGCAAAATTTTTTAAATTTAAACTTATTTTAATATAAAATTTTTAAAATGATATAATTTAAATTTATTTTATTGTAAGTTTTTTTCAATTTTTTTTTAATTTATAAATAAGATTATTAAAAAAACATGAATAATGGACAAGTTACTAATATTTATGTAGAAGTAATTATAAAATTTAAATTTATTTTAATATAATTATAATTTATTTTTTTTAATTAATGAAAATTAATAATTAAATTTAAGTTAATTCTATAATTTTTCTTCCCATTTATGAAGAACAAAAACTCATTTATAATATTTTTTCAAATATTTTAATAAATTTATATTCATTTAATATAACATATTTTTCAAATACTTTCTTATATTTATAGTAAACATTATAATTTGTATAAAAATGTGGAAAGAAATAATTTCACTCCAAAATCAATGAAACTTGCATTTAATTTCATATATACTTTTAACATTTAAAAAAAAGCTTCACTCAAATGTTGAAAAAAGGTGAAGAGGTTATAAAAATATTGATCCTATCAAATCAAGAAAAAGTGGACTAAATCTTAACATAGTTGAATGGAAAACCAAACCATCCTATTAAATATATATATATATGAAGAAGTATTTATTTCGATGAAATATATATATATATATATATATATATATATATATATATATATATATATATATAAACATTCCTCCTAGAGTATGAGGGGGTAAATTGTTTTTGGTTGGTTGATTACAACTTAACTTAACGTTACATAGTTAAATGACTCCAAAACATTTGACAAGGGTAGAAAACTATTGGGATATCATCCACACAAATATCATTATAAGGCTATAGGTTTTAGATTGTTGCAAGAGATTTTTATCAACAACAATATGTTGTTTAAACATCCACTAAGTGAACATTGATGTGGCCACCCTTTTTTGGTATAAAAAAATATAAAAATTAACAATAAAAAATTAATAATGATGACCAAATAGTGGACATTGAAGAGGATGGTTGGATTGAACCCACATTTGAGGGTGCAAATTGGACATTTAAGAGGATGGTTGAAATGAACCCAAATTTAAAGGATACAAATAAGAATATTAACATAAAGTTTGCATATAGGAGCTCAAACTTAGTTTAGATTGAGAGGGACTCTTAAAAGAAAAAGTGAAATTCTTACCTCTAGGTAGTCATGTCAATCTAGTTTTCTTGACACTAAGTAAATTTTATATTAGAAAAAACCATAGTCAAACCATACGGTATTGTAATACAAAATTACCTTGTTGTTGGTTGTGATTCCTAGACCCCTTTTACATCATAGATGACCCCGCCCCACCCCTCCAACTCCACTATCTTGCACTTGCCACCTAAGGTTTCATTTCAATGCATCGTCAAAGAACATAGCATATTGTTCTTGAGGTCAAAGTTCCCAAGGTCATAGTTCCTAAGGTCAAAGTTCTTGAGATCATAGTTTCTAAGGTCAAAGTTCCTGAGGTCATAGTTCCTAAGGTCAAAGTTCCTAAGGTTAAAGTTCTTGAGGCCATACAAATTGTCTGAGGGACTCATGGATGATATGTGATGTCTTAGATCACCACACATGTCGTAGATAGAGAACCTTTTAGCCTATGAATGACATATGGTCACCATTTCAAGGATTGGTGCACCAGTGATGGCTCTTTAGGTACATTTCATGTTCTATTCATGAAATGTAGGATATTATGCGCTAATATTTTCTTTTATAGGTAATGGGCTATGTGAGGATCCCAGACCACCACATAAAACCTCCATAGGGAATATCTAGCCTACAAGTGGGATATGGTTCCCATTTTGAGGTTTGCACTATAATAGTTTACCAAGTCCAAAAGACATAGTCTTAAGCCATAACATTTCCCTTTATGGATTGTGGGCCATGCACATGGCCCCATGTCATCGCATAGGTCCCACCTAGAGAATATTTTACCTATAAGAAATATATGGTGTCAATTTAAACATTTCTGATAGTAAGAATGGTTATTGTGGCCTAAGCCATGCTCTATAGTCTAAATTTAGCATATAAGGCCACACTAGTTATGTCCAGGGCTCGTGTACCAAGCATTGTGATCCAAGCAATGGATGCAAAATCAAATGAAGACACGTGGACACCATTTGGAAATATTTATCAGGGGGAAGGGATTAAATGCTTTGTACTAACATCAATTGAAATAACTAAATACATAGTGGAATATTTCACCTAGACTTAGTGATGGAGATGGCCTACAAGCTCTCTCTTTGCGGGGTTCTATCCTTTTAAGAATACTCTTTCATTCTTGGAGTAAATTTGGTTGCATTTCCCCTTATGAAATGATCAATTGGTGGTGGAAGTGAGGGGGATTTTGACAACACAACCACTAGTGATTGAATTTTTTTAAATGGTTGGAGGAGACTTTCATTTATAGACTTTCCTTTGAGATAAAATGAAGGGAAATGGAACCTCATCATGTCAAATATTGACCCAAGTGTAAGCATGTACGCCATGTATGACCATGTACCCCTTTCATTACGCAAAGAAATTTGAATGATATGGGATTTCAAGGTTGATTGAATTAACTTCTAAAGTGATCATGGCAATCAAAGAGCCACAAAATTTACTTCCTTCCTAGTGTAACAAAAATTTCATAAGTCTCATCTTTGACTCATGTTTCAATTTCAAAACACATGTAGAATTGAGAAATCAAAAACTAAGCACAAAACATCATAAAGCAATCAAAAAATCATACACAATCACATACAAGTGCACGTGTCTTTAATTAACCTCCTTATTTGATTTCAAGACAAGTCAAAGTAAACAATAGCTCACTAATTATAAGCCATCAAGTATACTTTTGCCAAACCTTCTAAGCAAAAGGTATTACATTAATAACACCTTTCTCAAAAAAAATTAAACAAAACAACAAAATTTATTACTAACACTTCTCTCAAGTTTTTTTTAACAAAACAAGAAAAGATATAATTCTATAATTTTTTCATTCAAAGTTCTAGACTCCTTTAACAATACAAATTTTCAAACTTTTTAAACAAAACAACAAAACATATAATTTTGCAAATGTTTCGTTCAAAGTTCTCAACTCCTTTAACATTTCCTTTAGCCTTACAAATCTTTTTTCGTCAAAGTTGTGAAGTTCTCAACTCCTTTAACATTTCCTTTAACCTTACAAATCTTTTTTTCTCAAAGTCTTGAAGCACCTTTTCAAAAAAGAAAAAGAAAAAAATTACTCTTACCTTTTTAAACCAAAAGGTTTCCTAACTCATTCAAAATTCTTAGCTATTTTAACATTACAACCATCAACTCATTCAAAATTTTTAGCTACTTTAACATTACAACAACTATTGTAGGAAGGGAAACAAGATTTATTAGATTTGTTATACAGTCTGAGTGGGTTTAATGGTTTAAAACATGTGTTTTTCTCCTCAGAAGTCACAAGTTCAAATTCAGAGGAGATAGGGTAGGGTATGTATACCTCCATAAACTTTACAAATCAAATATATGTATTGTGTCTAACTTAACGGTGGTTAATTTGATGTCTAACTTAACCGTGGTTAATTTGATGTCTAACTTAGTGGTGGTTTCTGATGAACACTAAATGAGGAATGACTAAGCACTTGCCATGCCATAATGTTTATGATGATTGATCCAAGCTGTGATCTGAATGTACCTGTGGGTAGATCAAAGACACAAGCTAAGCATAACTAGCACCACGAATAATTCTTTAGTGAGGCTGCAAATTCAGTGGTTTCAGACACAATCTATATGAGTATGAAACCAACACATATTCTGTCTTTGCATGCTCGATCTGAAGGCACGTTTTGCAGAAAACAATCTATGATCTGGCCAGCCAAATCATCCAAGACCATGTTACAATTTTTTATATGTGGCAGCGTGATCTAGAGATAGCAGATGCATACAGGTTCACAGACTGATCCAAGCCACAAACGTGAATTAGGGTACACCCAAGGACAGGCCAGCACTAAAAACTCGTTATTCCAGAACTGTTGTCGTTGCATTGATTATTGAGATCCCCTCTAATCTAGTATATTCTTGGACCGGATGATCTTTAGAATGGAATACACATTTTCAAAGTCGTGGTTAAGCCAAAATGCAGGTGTCTTTAGGGTTTCCTCTCTGAGAATGATCGTGTCTCTCCATATTAGGGGAGCAGCTTAAGTGATTTGAAACAGGTACCTACTGTTATATTGAGAAGATTTCCATTGTCTTCACTGTAGTTACACCTCTAGCCGAACTAGGATTCAATGACACAAGAGCCCTCTCCGCACACGGGAACCCCCAATTTACATGCTGCAAAGTGATTTGATTTAACTGCCCGGATTGATTAAAGGGAGTGAAGAGAAATTAGCGATGGATTTTACGGTTCAGAAAATCGGTTGGAGACTTAAGTCAGCTGTCAATATACCTGCAAATAAACAGAAAGCACATTACTCAATAAACTCCCAATTACCATCGCACCACCTATCGTTTATAATCGATTTAACTAAGACCCTTACTGTTGGGTATGACGCAAAGCAGAAACGAAAACGAAAACCCAATAGAGGACTGCTTCCATCCCGGATCGTATTCGCACACGGGAATGATATCAAGCAATTGAACTGACGACTTGTTGCAGTACCCTTTCCACAATTCATTATTTTGCACAGCCCTGCGTGGTTATCAGGAATCGAACATGGCATGTCACATTGCAACAAATCCATGCAAATTAAAAGAGACAGATTCGGTGCTACCTGTGCCATTGTCAACAACAGCTGGGTGTAACATAATGAAGAACAGAATTGTGAAACGCTTCTCATTTCCAACTCCATGGAGATCGTCCCTCTATTGTATCAATGGCTAAATTCCCGTAAACTGAGCTTTGTCAGAGGTAAGGGTGGGGGAATTCAAAATTTCGAATTCGTGGTAGCTGCTTGGAATTGAATGCAAAACGCAGCCGGCCGTGTTTTCGGAGCACGAGTAACCAACCACCGGGAGATGGGCCCGAGTTGTCGAGACGGAATGGAGACTTGGGAGACGGGTTTTTGGATTTGCCGGAGATGGGGCGTATAACGATCGCCGGCAAACCCAAAGGTTGCATAGTTAACTTACTCCTTAAAATTAACATATCCAGCTTCAGAATAACAGAAACTTCAAGAGGTCATCACAATTAAAACTACAAGTTTGCTTAACTGTCAACTGTTCCATCTCTTTAACATATCCTAGAACGAAAATCAGCAGACATCTTGCTATAACATAACCTGCTGTAAGGAAAAACATATATAACTGTCAAAACCCATAGAGACTTGGATAAACAGGTCTCAATTGAGAATTTTGTCTAGGTGTTACCAGCTGTAGTGGTTAAAATACCTCCCAAATTTCTAGTTATCATTTGACTGCAAAATATACATATATCAATGAAGAAAGTCTGTATGTATCTCGGCTGCCAAATTAAGTGTTTTCTGCATTCTTTTGCCATTACACAACATTCATACACAAAATTAAATCAAGCAAAGTATAATCTATCTTTTTATATATCCAACTTCAATGCAAATTTTAAACAAGGATAATACCAAGAAATAACCAATATATACAATATATGCCCTCTCAATCATGATGAGCAAAATAATTCATCCGAGTATTGCCTCTCGCAGAGAGGTTTGAATGTAATCATATTTAGACAGGAGCCTATTGGCTAAATAAATGTGACCCAAGCAAACAGTGATTTTGGTTAAGTGAAAGAATAAGATAAAAATTGCAGTGACCACCATCTTCCAAATATGCACAAACATGCACTTCAATTCATTACGTTTAAAAAAGACTTCAAGTCAATTCAAATATTTACAATGAAGCATCAACGAGCCCGAATTAAATGGCTCGGATATTAGTTGACATTAGTATATTTGCAAGTAAATGCACAGGCAAAAAACTTCTCCGAGCTTATTTTGGCCACAAACTATACAAATAGTGTACATTATATACTAGATCGAGGTTGCAAGAAACTACTAAACGGTTCCATAAACTCTCCAGAAAAGAACTCAAAAGCCTTGACACGCACATACTCAAAACTGGCATGAAGTACCAAGCCTCTGCCTTTGGCTTGAACTCCTGATTTTCCTTGAAGCAAAAGCATCCGGTAACAGCTCCTGAAAGTATTCAATAAACAAATTCCACTCTTGCTCACTCATATCTGAGACTTTGACATAGTTTCCAGTCACTGCACCTTGCTCATACCCACTTTGGACTGCTCCAGCAGCCGAGACTCCTTGTCGACTACAACCCTGGTTTCTCTCTGAGTAGCTAATACTTCTCAGTGATGCAGAGAGCCCTGCAGACAAAGGGCCTTGATGGTTGAATGAGCCCTTTCCTGCATTCACCATTGGAACTGGCTCCTGCATTTCATTTTCCTCTAGAGGGGAAATCTCTTCCAGCTTTGAAAGTGGACTCCGGCATCCTCCTCTAGGAGTTCTTGGGGAAGGACAGTTTAATACAAATGGAGACCTGAAACCTCCGCGAGAATTTCTAGGTGTCCCATATGAAACAGGAGGAATTTGCAGATCATTTCTTTCAGAATTTGTTAAGGACATACGGGGAAACAATGGTGGAACTCCACTGAAGTCAGGCACATTTAGAAACTTGTTAAAACCGTTTGCTTCCATGGAAGCCAGCTTGTTGCTAAAACTGCCACATGACTCCTTCACCCAACCATTGACAGAGTTCATGTAACTGAATTCCTCATCTTCTTCATAATCCATATCAAATTGAAATTCTTCGGTCAAATGTTCCTCTTCTGAAGAAAGTTCTGAACGATTATCCTCTCCCTCGGATTTGACAACAGATATTTCTTGATCAACCTCTAACTTACAAATCACTTGACTAACAGCAGACATGTAAATCTCTTCAAGCTCACTGGCTTCCTCCTCTACTCCATGAAACTCACGACTCATCATTGCACCGATTTCTGCAAGACAAAGACCAGCTTCAGCAGCCTTTTTCAGGAAAATAGTGCACAGCATCAGAACCCTTAAACAAGCCTCTCGTACCATGGGTAACTCCTGTCTCAGCATCTCTGCATCCTTGACGGCATCAAGCTTATTATATATATATTCTAATTCATCCTCTGAGAAGGGTATAGAAGCCTGAGGCCAATGGAGCCACTCAAAGTAAGGATCCTCCAGATTTTCTGGGAGGCAAAGGCCATGATCTATAGGTATAATATCGACAGATTCTCCTCCAACTTGGGGATATCTTCCTACATTTTCAATGTTCTTCACAAGAAGATTGCCTGCATGTCTGTCAGTATTAAGTATCCTAATATCTAGTATTCCAATCCTATGTACAGCGGCCACTGGGAAACTAGATGTTCCATGGTCACTGGCATCACAATCATGTGGGACAAACTGCTGAAATGATGCAATCTTACTGACAGTCTGTCTCTTATGTTCTTTCTTACTTGTAGTCATTTCATTTACATTAAAAATTGAATGTGTTATTTTGACAAGCACAGTAGGGGGAACATTTGCAAAATTATCATGATCTAGAAGGTATGCAGCAACTTCTCTAATACCTGTTTCTCCAACTCTAACCCATCTCTTTAAACCAGGTTGCCCCAGAACTTTGCCAACAAAGCCTTTTGGATTGTTGGGAGCAAAGGGCTCCTCATCTGTTGGTTTTATGATAGCAACACTTCCGCCTCGGCAATTTCTGAAATAGTAAGCCCCGCCAAGGCCACCTCGAACAGGGATTGGATCTACACCACGCTCAACTGCCTTAACCACGTTCTTGACCAATTTCTTAATTTTTGGGCAGTCCCTTCTATTTCCTCCCACAATCTCAACAGGCCCACTTCTATCTCTTTGCAGCTGACCATCAACAATTGGAGGAAAACAAGGTGTAGAGGAACTGCGTTGCAGTGAGCCTCTCGTAAGACGAAGAGGAGCATCGTTTTGCACTGTACTCAGATCATTCGTCAACACTGTGTCTCCAAATGTGAGAGAACTTTCTTCAGTAGGTACATTCAAGGCCATCTGCATCTTCTTTTTAACAGTGTGTGCATTGTCTTCTCTGTCCAGTTCAATGCTGAATACACTGCCTGTGTCTGTTTGAACAAATACACGCCTCCTCACTGTTTGCTTTCGCTCCATCTTAAAGCCATGATATTGTCTGTTAACAGCACGATCTAGAACCGCAACAGCCATTTGTGTTTGTACTGGACTATCCTTGTTGGGAGGCATAAATTATAATCTGATTTCTTCAAAAGGCCGAACCTCCTCAACAGTGGAGATCAACACCGAATATGAAAATCAATCAAACTTGATTTTATATAGCCTCTCAAAATTGGTGACAATGGTTCCACAAATACATGAAAAACATGAATTTCCAGGAGGGTATTCAAGGGAGTATTCGAGGATATCTCCCCCCAATGCCCCTATTCTTACATCGGAGATGTCCGCTGACTAACCTCCAACTTAAAATGCATCATGAACCTGGAAACAGAGAAAACAAGCACAGTTTGGGTTAAAAATGAAAAAGAAGAAAGTTAAGCACATTTAAATATGATTTCTTTCCCAAGGAAGAAAAAGCTAATCTTAAATTAGATTCCATAATGCAAATGAGCAATATTATCTAATGTATATACAATTTGAATGAATGAAAACCAGATGAGTCGTTGAAATTAAATTTGAACAGAAGAACTACAATTTTTTGTTCCACTCTTGTAGGCAGTTTAAAAGAAACAACAAAGCATTTTCATAGAGATTTGCTACCACTGGCTATTGCTACCATGCAAAAGTCAGCACCTTGAAAATAAAAATAAAAATATATGCCTATCTGAGGAGCTCCAACAAAAAGTACTGTTGAGTGTAAATGAAATAGACAAGCTAGTGCAAGTTTGTTTAACAGAATGAAACCAGTGTTATCGAAACCGGCAAATGAGCAATATTGTCTAATGTATATACAATTTGAATGAATGAAAACCAGATGAGTCGTTGAAATTAAATTTGAACAGAAGAACTACAATTTTTTGTTCCACTCTTGTAGGCAATTTAAAAGAAACAACAAAGCATTTTCATAGAGATTTGCTACACTGGCTATTGCTACCATGCAAAAGTCAGCACCTTGAAAATAAAAATATAAATAGTAAATACATGCCTATCTGAGGAGCTCCAACAAGAAGTACTGTTGAGTGTACATGAAATAGACAAGCTAGTGCAAGTTTGTTTAACAGAATGAAACCAGTGTTATCGAAACCGGCTAGTCCAACCGGTTTCAGTGCCATACCGGTCCAGTTCGGTGTTTCAGACCGGTTACATACCAAACCGGCCTTAAAACACCAAACCAGTAGGGACCACCAAATCTTAAATAAAAAATAAATAAAAAGTAAAAAAAAAATTACTTAAAAGGGCAAACAAAATATCTAACCCTAGGGCCCTACTAAAGCTAGTTAAAGAGGTTCCCTCCATTTTACTCACACTATAGTTACTCATTAGTACTATGTTTAATTTTTTTTTACTCTAAGACCATTTAGAGTATCTTTTGTTGATGTATTTTGGTTTAGAGATGTATTGCACTGGGTGCTATTTTGATTATACACACTATTTACCATATAAATGAGAAACTTAGCATATTTTTGTATAATAATTTGGAGTCATATGAATATGAATGCACATCAATATTTTTTTTTCAAAAATTAAATATTTTATGTACTTTTTAGTCAACCAGTTTTTTGATCCAGGTTTTTTCCCATTTTTTGAGATCCAGTTGGTCCAGGTTTTTTCCGATTTTTTGGGATCCAGTTCTGATAACTATGATTGAAACGCCCTTTATCAAAATGACAAAAGCATACAAGCTTCTGTGCAAGGTATTTAACACTGCTAGCAATTGCCAAGTGAAAATGAGGCTAACGTTTATCATATTGGAGTCTAGAACTTTTTTAACATATACTGCAATGAAAATCCAGTAGTGGGAACAAATTTCACTCATGGATTACTTCGTATATTAAGTTTGGATATATTAAATGGCAACCATTCTGATTTATTTGTCAGTACAGATAAATATGCTTCAAGAAAGGAAGGAAAACTATCAATTTGAATAACATTATTTCGGTATATCCTTCATTACATTTCTTATCAGTAAGGGATTAGAACCTGCAGCCAAACTAGACCATATTTTACAAGCTTCATCTTTTCTGGAAAGACATCCCAAGGATCCTTACAGCCAAACCTAAAACTATTTTAGTCTTTCATGATCACGAGGAATTTATTAGTGAAACATAACTTCGGAGAGAGACATAGAGAATCCGCCTTTCGGATGTTCAGTGTGAATTGCCATAATTGCCATAACTAATTTTATTGATCCCTTTTTTCTGCACAAGTGAAGCTACAGTTGACTTGCTAGCCAAATCCATTCCAATCCAACTATTAAGTTTTAACCAGTACAATAATATTCAAGACCTCTTAAAATGGGTTCCTAAGCTGTTTCGAACAATTCAAATAATTTCAAAATAATATAAGGCACAATTTGATAACTATTTATGACCCATTAAACTTCAAATCAGACCTTTACCAAGGGTGTCCTAAGGTGGATTCAGCAATAGAGGGTGCTTCCACTAGCAGAAACAGTTGTTTGGAAAATTTAAAACTCCAAGTAAATTAGAAGTTGAAATTTCTAGATAGCATAAATCATCATAGCTATCTGTTAAACTCTATGAAGTAGAACATCAGCAACTTTCATGGAAGCAGGAGGGTGCGGAAGATTTTCGTTGGATTGAGTTTGATTAAACAGAATTGCTCGAAAGAATCGTTTGCAGTGGAAGTAACTGGAATACAATTTATCTTGGTTTGCTGTACAGGGCAAAGATGCCCCAACTACAATAACTTCAGGTCAGATTTTGGTGATRTATTTTCCGCTACCTACTGTTCAGTTTTAACTCCTGTAGAAAAGTTAATCTAACTTAACATATTTTATATATTTATGTCTAGTGGTGGCCAAAAATCATGCAGCCCCCAAATATCATGGGAAAGACGGAGAAAAGATTAAATGAAAAAAACTGAGAGCTGGAAGCCATACCAATCAGCTTAGAGTTACCTTCCTAGCATTTGAAACTAAGAAGAAATTGGTGACAAGGTTCTTGCTGATTTCTGATAAAGACTACCCAAGCCTACTTTGCCTGACCAATCTCCTAAATGTGCTCTGATCACAATATCATTTATGCCATTGCTCGTCTGAAGTCTGACAGTACGAGGTTATTCGACTGGAGCTGACAATGCAGCGAGATGTGACTAAACAGTGTATTTGTTTGCCTATGTTCCCGCCAATCAGCTACCTTCCTAGCATTTGAGGCTAAGAAGAAATTGGTGATAAGGTTCGTCGTGGTATCTAATAAAGACTACCGAAGCCTATGTTGCCTGACTAATCCCCTAAATGCGGTCGTCTAATCCAATCTCCTCAATGTGGTCTGATCACAAGATCTTATGTGGCATTGCCCGTCCAAAGTCTGACAGTATGAGGTTATTAGACTGGACCTGGCAATGCAGCCAGATGTGACTAAACTGTATTTGTTTTCCTGTTTTTCCTATCAATCAGCTACCTTCCTAGCATTTGAGG
>JASDQU010681228.1:81476-92428 GCA_032191745.1 Picea mariana
GTCTAATCCAATCTCCTCAATGTGGTCTGATCACAAGATCTTATGTGGCATTGCCCGTCCAAAGTCTGACAGTATGAGGTTATTAGACTGGACCTGGCAATGCAGCCAGATGTGACTAAACTGTATTTGTTTTCCTGTTTTTCCTATCAATCAGCTACCTTCCTAGCATTTGAGGCTAAGAAGCAATGGATAATAAGGTTCATGCTGATTTATGATAGAGTTTGCCAAAGCCTACGTTGCCTGACCAATCTTCTAAATGCAGTCTGATCACAAGATCTTTTGCGGCATTGACAGTTGAAAGTAGTCTGACACTACGAGGTTATTAGACCGGAGCTGGTAATGCAGGAAGATGTGCCTAAACTGTCTTCGTTTCCCTGTTTACCTAACAAACCCGTCACTCTACTTCAATAAGTACTCTTGCAATTACCATGATCTCTAAGAATTAGTGTATTTTTATCTGTCTACCAGTATGGTGTGAGTAACCGATCTCCTAACTGTGGTCTAAGCACAATATCTTTTGTGGCACAGCACGTCCACAGTCTGAAAGTATGAGGTGATTAGCATGAAGCAGGCAATGCGGGAAGATCTGACTATGCTATATATTCGTTTTCATGTTTTCTTCCTTAACCGACCTGTCGGCCTACTTCAATAGATACTCTTGCACTTACTGTGATCTCTGAGAACACGATTGTTTTTTATCTGTGAAACGTTATAGGCTGCGTGAAACAGCATTTAAATGTCCTAAGCCCCATTTCAATGCCTCTGCTACTACACATTTTAATCTGGCTCAAGGCATTACTGACTCCATTAAATCATGCCATTCCCTATTTCCCAATATTGAAGGCAACTTACTTGATACACTATTACTAAAACCTGGTTCAAGTGAAGCAGAATAAATTAAATTAAATAATACAAGTCCGAAACAATAAAATAGCACAATGTTTAATAAAATTTGCACAACACAACTTACCCTCGAAAGCTCGATCAAACGTAAGTCCGCCCCGCACGGCTTCTCATTAGCAGAGCACCGCTGAGTACAAAAAACAAATATCTGTGAAAACAATATAAATCTTGCAAAGCCTGACGACATAAACCCAAACCCCTAATCACAAATCGGAACTGAAAGTAAATCTAATCACAGAAATCGTTGCAATAGAGCCCATAAAACTAAATATCGCAGAACCCGCGCTGTCCACAATGGCTACCTCTGCCTAAAACCCCACGGAGATCTCCGTCAACGAACCCCAATGCGCACTTCTTCTTTCAGAAATTACAGTTTGGATTTGATAAATGCTTCACGTAAACCCCACGTTAAGCTTCTACAGATCCAGAAAAATCTTCTGCGGCCAAAAGGATTCGAATCATAAGACCGCAAAGAAAAGATTCGGAAGATTAGAGTTCACTGGCGGCGGGGCGGATCCTACACCCGCCTTCGCAGACCAGAAATAAAAGACCTCGTACAATGCGATATTATTCTTCATTCAGAAGCTAGCTAGGCGAGCTAAATACCTCGCAGTGTGATTCGAACCTCGGACCGGTGGGCTGAGTGAGAATGAATCTGGGCCGTCGAAATACAGTCCAACGGCCGCGGCCAGATGTGATGTACAGTTAACGCGATCGCTCCGAAGGCCACGGACCATTTCTCGGAAAGATTTCTCTTCTTTGCTTTCCCCTTCCTCAAGCCAAGAAACCCTTCACTTCACTGCTCCGCTATTAATTAGTATTTGCAGCGTCCCTCGAGGTCTTACTTCCCCATGTTTTTACCACACTAACAGAGCCGGGTAAATAAATCAGCATAGACTTTCCTAACGCCTTCTGTTACCGCCGACGACCGCTGACGCGTCGGGCTCCTCGGGAACAATCCAGAAGTAATTATCACGCCGTCGATTGCAAGGGTTTGCCACGTGTCATTATCTGACCCGTCCTATGGAGTTCCATTCGCTTTCCTTTTGTCGCCGTGTTTTCAACGGTAGCTTTTTTTACGGTCAAAAGGTATGTTATTGCGGTATTGATAACACGGTGCGGTGGGGCCTATCCACGGGTCTTTTTATGACGTGGCGAAGGTTCATTCGCTGGACATTTGACGTCACCCAGAAATTACAAATGCGCCTTGCCGGTGAGTGTGCGGCAGCCGCTTCTTATGCAGACAGCTGTTCTGCCGGCGCCGTTAATACTGCGTTTGGTCCAATGGGTCTATTCCACGTCATCTAAACACTTCAATTTTCTGGCTTATGAGATTGTATCGACCACGTGTTTTGTCTCACCGCGTCTACGCAAGACACGTCTGGAGTGGTAATTACTCGTGGCAAGAGCCTGCTGGACGGTGCCAAGAAGTGACGTGGATAAATATTTGTTCTGTTAATGGTTGTGATTTGGAAAATGAAATCCCGTCAATTGATAGTAAACTTGGACTGATTTTGTCAACCGCCGAATGTAGTTTGTTTTGACGTTAGTGGACGTTAACTATACGTTAACTATACATTTCAGTGGAAATATTCAACATTCGCAGACAGGTGGGAGTTTACCATAACTGACAAAATTTTATCTAAAATAATATAAAAAAAAATTCCAAAATAATTATTTCTAATTAAGATTTGCAATTATTGTATTGTTAAAATAATGTCCATAACAACTACGAATAAAAAAACACTTAAACACCCAAGGTACCATGGGACTTTGTGGAGCTTTATCTAGATAATGCAAATTACTTGGGGTAAGTATGGGCACAAACAAACAATAGAGTGGAACTCTATGTCTTCTGAATCCTTATAATGGATAAGTAGGTTAAGATGGATAAGTAGTTTAAGAGGCTACATGTTTTTGGTGGCTCCAAACTTTTGATGGACTCGATAAATAATAAAAGTAGCATTTCTACCTAAGAGCAACGGCCTATTTTGGATAGGATTATGAAAAAGAAATTAATTTTTAAAGAGATGTCATTTGTTCATGTCTACCGAGAATTCAACCACAAAGTTGATCAGTGATCAAAGGAAGCACTTATTTTGGAGGAAGGTTGTTTGTTTGTTCATGAGATTAAGGACCATACTCCTACAGATTTGATACACTTACAACTTTTTTGATGAATGGATTTTTGGTCGTGTTATATTTTTTTTCTTATGTAAAGTTAGAGAGAGTTTGTCTCATGGTTTTGTCTTAGCATAAGTATGATGTTGTGGAACTATTTGTTTACAAAGAGACCTGTATAAGGATGATTGTAAGAGTCAAAGTCATAAGGATAGGCCATAGTGTTATCTGATAGAGGTAGTCTATAAAGACAATGGTTGCTAATGTTATAAGTGAAAGGGATCGTCAATGTTCTATTTTATTTCCACTCGAAATATCAATACAATGATTTTGTTCTCGAAAAAAAAATTATAATAAAGTTTTTTTTAGCAAAATCATCTTGGTCCAAGTGTATTTTAGCTTCATAATGTCTTTGTTTGGCCTATGGTACCAAATACAAATATAGCATTAATGTTGGAACAAAATTTATCACATAGTTTCAAGGTCATAAATAAATGAAAAACACTAAATGTTCTACGATTTTGTATTTTCTAGTTTGTCATTACTAAAATTTGGTTAAGCAATCTTTGTCAAAATTGCAATTTTGGATGGATAAAATTGTTGTTTTTTATGCAAAAATGGATGCGACACCCTCGAATACCCATACTACAACCGAATTGTGCAATATTAGCATTTGATATATGCAATTCCACCAATCCAAAATTATTTTTGTTAGATGTTAGACCAAAAACATTGGTTTCGCTTCCCATTACTTTGAGTGGTCAAAAAAGTGTCAATTCGTAAAATGTTTAGACTATGACATAGATAAATGTCTAATATTTTTCAATTGGGTTTAGCTCGAGTGGTTCAGAGGAATGATTGTTATCCTCCCCACCCAAGTTGAATTCCTGCAAGTGATGTGTTGAGCTCTTAATGACTTATTATTGCAATGGCTTTAAGCCCTATTGTTCATCGGCCTTGTGCCATGAAGATTTCAGGTTTTACCTTGGGTGCCATCCTCGAAATGAGGGGAAGTACTTGGGGGTTTCCCTAGGCTTTGCAACCTAGAAAAAAAAGAGATAAATGAGTAACATTTGCTCCTTTGCTTGTCTTGGTAACGTTATTTGAAAACAATTACTAAGAAGAATAGAATATTTGTTGGATGTATATGAATTCTTACAAACTCATTGAACTTATAGTTTATGATTTCATGTCTATTATGGTTTGAATATAGATCATTAGCCAGTAGAGCACAACTCAATGAATGGAATGTGTTAGCAACATTACTTGTCTTCGGCATCGGGATATCCAGGTCTGCAGGTTGCATGAGGAGCGCCCAAGTGCAGCGAACAGAAGAAGTCCTTTTCGGACTTAAAATCAAGCGAGTGGGCAAAATTATAGTGTCAATGGTCTGGATCCATCCATATGAGCATATCAACGGTTGGCGGGAAATCGCGAATAGAAAGGTGCGTCAAAGATAACGCAATGGATGGTGCCCATATTGTGTGCAGGGAAAGATAACAGTCGTCCATCCAGAGGACGTGTGGCGCGAGATCCACTCGCATCGGCATTTCGACAATCGGGAGTTCGAGGGGTAAAGGTTCCATGTTGTCCTATCTCTCGAAACCCCGAATCCCAAAAGTGTCGAAGGTGCTCAAAGTAGGACCCGCAGTATCACGAGGCAATCTCGACCGTCCGTCCACAGGAGACACCTGGCACGCGATTAGGCTCCTCGCCTATTTACTCATCGTGACTCCGACGCACAAAGAGTAGCTCCTTCATATCCCCGATGTGCGAGGTGTCAGGAGTGTCCAAGGCTCGAGCCCACGGCATCGTTGGGAGAGTTCAGAGCCATCAGATCTAGAGGGACACATGGCTCTAGATTAAGCCATCTCGGCATTTCGCTCATCGCGATTTCAAGAAGCAAGGATTAGCTCCTCCCCATTCGCGAACGACGAAGGCGCCTTGGGAACGAGCACATGGTCACAGCCTGTGGTCACTTGGGAAAGAAAAGAGTTGTTCAAGAAGGGTTGAAGGCATCGTGTATGTTCATAGAAGGAATCACCGCGATCTCCAAGTGCCATTTGATCCGACCTCGATCCTGGTTTTCACTTGGAGTAAATGAAGGTGAGAAAGGAGGGTTGAGGCCTCTCCTCATTCATTAAATGTGAGGAATGGAGGGTCTGGAAAGCAGACTGCTCGAGAGGGTCATGTGTACCCATTTTTCCAGAGAAGCCATGCCAAGTTCTCGACTCGCCAAGGAGGTCTGCACATGCTAGCTCGGCTCTTAATGGCTCAGCTACTTCCCTTGCAGGAGCCATGTGCAGTTAAGGTGGCGTCTAACAAAGAATAGCCGTTCGATTTGGCCGAGGGGACACCAAGTCTTGGGTGCACGATCGGCCAGAGTCTACATGCGCAGACTGTCAGAAGACATGCAGACGCAATGTTTTTAATGCAACGTCTTGTTTTTGTTGTTGTTGTTGTTTTTGAGTATATGTAGGCGTTTTCGTTATTTTTGTAGAGGTCGATGGTTGAGCTAGGCTCCCGATTGTAAAGTTTTGATGTAGCGCTGGTCGCTCTGGTTAATGTATAAGGCATTGGAGACTTCTTAATTTATGGATGCCAACCTCTTTTCCATCTCTTTGTTTACTATGTTAGAACAACTCGGAATTGGAGGATCCAGTCGAGTTGTAGTTTTTATAAGATGATGTAGGTTGGATCACTGTAACAGTTGCATTGTTTCTAATCGGTTCCTGTGATTTTCTTAGCACTGAACGACTTGGAATTGGAGGATCCAGTCGAGTCACCCCTCAGCTCCTTGAAACTCTAGACCAAGAGAATCTTGGCTTCTGAGTTTTTCTTCCTCAAGCTTCTGAAGGCCTGTTGCCCGAGGCAGTCTTGCTCACCCTTCTCACAAGTCTTCCATCTACCACCCTTTAATCAACATACTAACGGAAGTTGGATCAAGACCTCCCTTGCTTTCTACATACCAAACGTTGGTTCTTGTGTCAATGTTGCTTTCCTGGGTCTCTTTCCATTCGACCACCCCCATTTATTAAATCGTGACATAAAAACTGATGAGCATCGGGCTCTGCTCCTGCAAGCAATCCAGGAGTGACTTCTGACGCTAACATTTCTGGCTCCGTTGCCGGGGACAAAGTTGAAGATTTTACCTGGGTAGAACGACATTGAGCCTCTGATTCTGAAGGTGCATCAGACATCAGAGCCCTTCAAGATTGCTACTGTGCACCTGGCGACTCCATTGTTTCCACTTCACTGTTTCAGCTGTGGCTATTGTTGGCACACCTAAAAGCTGACCCATAGGAGCTTTCTTAAGAAGGTTTCAGCAGCTGCTTTCTTAGCCTAAGAAGCTTCCTGTGGTAACAACAACGTTAGGATTTGGCTTTTGATGGTGAACAAGAACCAGACACATTCGAAGCTGCGCATCTTTCACCTGGCGACTCCATGATTCAAGGATCAATTGGTGACTCCACTGGTTCGATATGGAGAAAATCCTTGCTCGCAGGTTTGATCCTTTTAATTTTTTTGCTATTCCTGGTTTTCCTAATGTTGTCCCCTCTCCGAATGAATGGGGCGATTATTTGCCCATATTTGGAAAATGTGAAGAGGATTACCCTGCCCAGCACCTCAGTGAGTTTCATGAACTCATGCGTCAGTGGGAGATACATCATGAGGATGTATTACTAAAGATGTTCATGTTCTCGTTAGCAGGGGATGCACGTAAATGGTATCATTCTTTACCCCATGCTAGCATTTCTTCACTCAATGGATTCCATGCAGATTTCACCGCCTATTGTCAGAAGTTGTATCCCTCTGAGTCAATTTGTCATAATTGTTGTGGGGGATACCACAACTATATGCGAGATGAAACTGTTTCAGACGTAGGCTGTGAAGATGGTCTTGATGACCTGGATCAGAAACCAATACTTTCTCCTCCCCATTCATCTGCATCAGAGGAGTGTTATGGAAGTGATGAAGATCCCAGGGAGGAAGAAGACACCCTGAGTGAGCTGAGGGAACAGGTGAAGTATCTCTCTGTTCAATTAGAAAGGTTGAAATCTGAAGACTGTGCAGAGGATTTTCCAGCCTAGGAGGAAGAAGATGACATGAGTGAACTAGTGGAGCAGGTGATATTCCCCACTCCCCAATGTGCAAAATTGGAATCTGAAGACAGCGAAGAGGATTTTCCAGTCTTCGAGGCAGATGATCTAAGTAGCTCTTTTGAAGAGATTATTGAAGATTTATTGGATGCGTTAGCATCTGCCCTCGATGAGCCTGTTGTCTCATATTTAAACGAAGAAGCCATTGTGGAAGAGGATTGCTCTTTCTTCCTTCATGAGATTTCCCATGATGTATTTACATTTGGGATTGAAGAGAAGGATCGGGAGACCGTTCCCATTTCACAAGATGGGGGAGTGCACGGAAAAGAGGAGGAGGAACCAAAGGAACAGTTGAGCGCGCATTTCTTTTTCTATCCAGAGCTAGTCAGCGAGCAACCACCACCCGAGATCAGTGAGCCTACGACAGTTGTCCACTCACTTGTGCTTGTCAGAGATATTCAGCCACATGAGAACAATTGTGTAGCAGAGGAGGTTGCCTGTCGCCAATTTTCTGAAATTTGCCACTCATTCTATGATCCTGTCAGCGAGTACATGGAGTGGCATTTACCCTATTCCTTGGAGCCTCCCTATTTCATCTCAACTCCAGCCTGTAAGGAGAAGTTGAAGAATGTAACTGTTCTGTTGTCACGGTTACACCATCTGCTGATGATCATTGACAGAAGGAAGGAGCTTCTATCCAGGAAGCTGCTTGAATGGATATGGTGGAAATCTACTTTCACCTAGCCCCATGTAAAGTGTTTTATTAGTTTAGGATTGTATATAAATAAGCTCCTTTGAGCATGTATCTTTATTTTGTTGCTTTTATTTTTCGGCTTATATTTTCAGCAGCAGGATGTTTTGGGCCTGACTCCATAGCCCAATAGCAAGGCACTGAAACTGCAAAATGAGTCCTTAGAGCATCACAGGGATGACTCTATCCCCCATGGAGCCTAATGTTAGCAACATTACTTGTCTTCGGCATCAGGATATCCAGGTCTGCAGGTTGCACGAGGAGCGCCCAAGCGCAGCGAACAGAAGAAGTCATTTTCGGACTTAAAATCAAGCGAGCGGGCAAAATTATAGTGTCAATGGTCTGGATCCATCCATATGAGCATATCAATGGTTGGCGGGAAATCACGAATAGAAAGGTGCACCGAAGATAACGCAATGGATGGCGCCCATATTGTGTGCAGGGAAAGATAACAGTCGTCCATCCAGAGGACGCGTGACGCGAGATCCACTCGCGTCGGCGTTTCGACAATCGGGAGTTCGAGGGGTAAAGGTTCCATGTTGTCCTATCTCTTGAAACCCCGAACCTCGAAAGCGCCGAAGGTGCTCAAAGTAGGGCCCACAGTATCACGAGGCAATCTTGATCGTCCATCCACAAGAGACACCTGGCGCACGATTAGGCTCCTTGCCTATTCTCTCATCGCAACTCCGACGCACAAAGAGCAGCTCCTTCATATCCCCGATGCACGAGGTGCCTGGAGTGTCCAGGGCCCGGGCCCACGACATCATCGGGAGAGTTTAGAGCCGTCAGATCTAGAGGGATGCATGGCGCCAGATTAAGTCGTCTCAGTGTTTCGCTCATTGCGATTTCAAGAAGCAAGGATTAGCTCCTCCCCATTCGCGAACGCCGAAGGCGCCTTGGGAACGAGCACATGGTCACATCCCGTGGTCACTTGGGAAAGAAAAGAGATGTTCAAGAAGGGCCGAAGGCGTTGTGTATGTTCACAGAAGGAATCACCATGATCTCCAAGTGCCATTTGATCTGACTTCGATCCTAGTTTTCACTTGGAGTAAATGAAGGCGAGAAAGGGGGGGTTGAGGCCTCTCCTCATTCATTAAATGCGAGGAATGGAGGGTCTTGCAAGCGAACTGCTCGAGAGGGTACTGTGTACCCATTTTTCTAGAGAAGCCATGTCGAGTTCTCGACTCGCCAAGGAGGTCTGCAAATGCTAGCTCGACTCTTAATGGCTCAGCTACTTCCCTTGCAGGAGCCATGTGCAGTTAAGGTGGCGTCTGACAAAGAATAGCCGTCCGATTTGGCCAAGGGGACACCAAGTCTTGGGTGCACGATCGGCCAGAGTTTGCATGCGCAGACTGTCAGAAGACATGCAGATGCAATGTTTTTAATGCAGCGTCTTGTTTTTGCTGTTGTTGTTGTTTTTGAGTATATGTAGGCATTTTCGCTATTTTTGTAGAGGTCGATGGTTGAGCTAGGCTCCCGATTGTAAAGTTTTGATGCAACGCTAGTTGCTTTGGTTAATGTATAAGGCATTGGAGACTTCTTACTTTATGGATGTCAGCCTCTTTTCCATCTCTTTGTTTACTATGTTAGAACAACTCGAAATTGGAGGATCTAGTCGAGTTGTAGCTGTTATAGGATGATGTAGGTTGGATCACTGTAACAGTTGCATTGTTTCTAATCGGTTCCTGTGATTTTCTTAGCGCTGAACGACTTGGAATTGGAGGATCCAGTCGAGTCACCCCTGAGCTCCTTGAAACTCTGGACCAAGAGGATCTTGGCTTCTGAGTTTTTATTCCTCGAGCTTCTGAAGGCCTGTTGCCCGAGGCAGTTTTGCTCACCCTTCTCACAAGTCTTCCATCTACCACCCTTTAATCAACATACTGACGAAAGTTGGATCAAGACCTCCCTTGCTTTCTACATACCAGACCCTGGTTCCTGTGTCAATGCTGCTTTCATGGGTCTCTTTCCATTCGACCACCCCCATTTATTAAATCGTGACATAAAAACTGATGGGCGCCGGGCTCTGCTCCGGCAAGCAATCCAGGAGTGACTTCTGACGCTAATAGAATGGAGCAATAACACAATGAGTGAAACAAAATAATAAAATATCTAATATAGATGTATTGTTGTTTTAAAAGACTACATTGTTAGAGTAATTGTCTCTCACAACAATTTAATTAATGCACTAGTCCTTTATCCCGCAAACAAAGGGGTCCCATACATCGATTTGACAGTTGACTAGCCTATGAACTTAAATTATATTATTATTCTTATTCTAACTCTAATTCTAATTCTAATTATTATTCTTACGTATATTTTTTTCATCAGGTTGTGGCCTAATGGTTGGAATGGCACATCATCATGCAAACAACCATAATTCAAGGCATGGCAGGTATAAAGCTCTTGTGTGTGAGAGAAGATGTTTGATCTCTCAAAGTTGATTTCTCTCTTCGTAAAAAAAACTTAACACATGTATGACATGCCTCGACATTTTCTGGTTTGGATCTCAATCTCTATACATAACACATATATCTTTATATAAAGAGCAACACTCCATTTTTTTTAATTGAAAGTGGATAAATTTTTTAATATGCCATTTATATTTAGATTAAGAACAATTCTATTATCACTTTAAACCATCTTAAAGGTTAACGCTTTCATATTTTTATTTTAGTTTAAAGTTTGCTTCCACCCTATGTTGAATAGACACCAATAATAATCACATACCTTACCTTATGATTTGCATATATGTAAACAAGGAGCTTAAAACGAAATAACTCTTCAATTTATTTTACTCTCCCTATTATGAGATGCAAGACATTATCTATTTATAAAACTTGCACTATAAAATCTTAAATTCATTATGAAAACTAAGATCCTTCCACTAAATTTTAAATGCATGGAATCCACCACCTATCACTTCCAAGTAGTCCCATAAAGATAATATGGTAGGGTACAAATCTTTGACAAAAGGGTCAGAAATTACAAAGTAACATGCAACTTGCTTCCACATGAATATAACGCATAAGCTTGAATGATAATTGACGTGACTAAGAATCTGATAAGAACAAAAAAAA
>JASDQU010681228.1:92448-105050 GCA_032191745.1 Picea mariana
TGTCATTTGTTCATGTCTACCGAGAATTCAACCACAAAGTTGATCAGTGATCAAAGGAAGCACTTATTTTGGAGGAAGGTTGTTTGTTTGTTCATGAGATTAAGGACCATACTCCTACAGATTTGATACACTTACAACTTTTTTGATGAATGGATTTTTGGTCGTGTTATATTTTTTTTCTTATGTAAAGTTAGAGAGAGTTTGTCTCATGGTTTTGTCTTAGCATAAGTATGATGTTGTGGAACTATTTGTTTACAAAGAGACCTGTATAAGGATGATTGTAAGAGTCAAAGTCATAAGGATAGGCCATAGTGTTATCTGATAGAGGTAGTCTATAAAGACAATGGTTGCTAATGTTATAAGTGAAAGGGATCGTCAATGTTCTATTTGATTTCCACTCGAAATATCAATACAATGATTTTGTTCTCAAAAAAAAAATTATAATAAAGTTCTTTTTAGCAAAATCATCTTGGTCCAAGTGTATTTTAGCTTCATAATGTCTTTGTTTGGCCTATGGTACCAAATACAAATATAACATTAATGTTGGAGCAAAATTTATCACATAGTTTCAAGGTCATAAATAAATGAAAAACACTAAATGTTCTACGATTTTGTATTTTCTAGTTTGTCATTACCAAAATTTGGTTAAGCAATCTTTGTCAAAATTGCAATTTTGGATGGATAAAATTGTTGTTTTTTATGCAAAAATGGATTCGACACCCTTGAATACCCATACTACAACCGGATTGTGCAATATTAGCATTTGATATATGCAATTCCACCAATCCAAAATTATTTTTGTTAGATGTTAGACCAAAAACATTGGTTTCCCTTCCCATTACTTTGAGTGGTCAAAAAAGTGTCAATTCGTCTAAGATTTTTCATTTGGGTTTAGCTCGAGTGGTTCGGAGGAATGATTGTTATCCTCTCCACCCAAGTTGAATTCCTGCAAGCGACGTGTTGAGCTCTTAATGACTTATTATTGCAATGGCTTTAAGCCCTATTGTTGATCGGCCTTGTGCCATGAAGATTTCAGGGTTTACCCTGGGTGCCATCCTCGAAATGAGGGGAAGTACTCGGGGGTTTCCCTGGGCTTTGCAACCTAGAAAAAAAGAGATAAATGAATCAGATTTGCTCCTTCGCTTGTCTTGGTAATGTTATTTGAAAATGATTACTAAGAAGAATAGAATATTTTTTGGATGTATATGAATTCTTACAAACTCATTGAACTTATAGTTTATGATTTCATGTCTATTATGGTTTGAATATAGATCATTAGCCAGTAGAGCACAACTCAATGAATGGAATGGAGCAATAACACAATGAATGAAACAAAATAATAAAATATCTAATATAGATGTATTGTTGTTTTAAAAGGCTACATTGTTAGAGTAATTGTCTCTCACAACAATTTAATTAATGCACTAGTCCTTTATCCCGCAAACAAAGGGGTCTTATACATCGATTTGACAGTTGACTAGCCTATGAACTTAAATTATATTATTATTCTTATTCTAACTCTAATTCTAATTATTATTATTATTATTGTTCTTACATATATTTTTTTCATCAGGTTGTGGCCTAATGGTTGGAATGGCACATCATCATGCAAACAACCATAATTCAAGTCATGGTAGGTATAAAGCTCTTGTGTGTGAGAGAAGATGTTTGATCTCTCAAAGTTGATTTCTCTCTTCATCAAAAAAACTTAACACATGTATGACATGCCTCGACATTTTCTGATTCGGATCTCAATCTCTATACATAACACATATATCTTTATATAAAGAGCAACACTCCATTTTTTTCAATTGAAAGTGTATGAATTTTCTAATATATCATTTATATTTAGATTAAGAACAATTCTATTATCACTTTAAACCATCTTAAAGGTTAACGCTTTCATATTTTTATTTTAGTTTAAAGTTTGCTTCCACCCTATGTTGAATAGACACCAATAATAATCACATACCTTACCTTATGATTTGCATATATGTAAACAAGGAGCTTAAAACGAAATAACTCTTCAATTTATTTTACTCTCCCTATTATGAGATGCAAGACATTATCTATTTATAAAACTTGCACTATAAAATCTTAAATTCATTATGAAAACTAAGATCCTTCCACTAAATTTTAAATGCATGGAATCCACCACCTATCACTTCCAAGTAGTCCCATAAAGATAATATGGTAGGGTACAAATCTTTGACAAAAGGGTCAGAAATTACAAAGTAACATGCAACTTGCTTCCACATGAATATAACGCATAAGCTTGAATGATAATTGACGTGACTAAGAATCTGATAAGAACAAAAAAAAGTCATAAAATTTTGTGAATATCAACATTTTAACAATAAATATACCTCTAATGGATGAGAGTTTTATATATATATATATATTACATTATGTTTATGATTTAAAATAAAAAGTCACAAAATCTCCATCACTCCTATCCATCTTAATCATGTAAACACTTATGACACCTTGCTTGTTCGTAGATTCTAAATAGTATCGTATCTCTCTCTGTGACTTTTAGGGTTAAGGCCATGAATCCATCGTTTTAATTTAATATTATTTTTTATTAAATTTGGATGATGGAACTTGGCAAAAAGTCATGAAAGAAGAACATGATGGTTTATATTAATTTTAAAAAATTAATTAAGTAGAGTAAGATTCAATTGGAAATAATTAAGTAGAGTAAGATTCAATTGGAAAAAGAGTTGCAAAAGGAAGAAGGGAATATAATATAAAAATATAAGATTGAATTTATTGATAAATTAACTAGAAAAGATGAAAAGAGTAATCATTYTCAATATTTTGAGGTTAAAAAATAATGAATAATAYAGTTTAAGTGGGTCTAATGGTTAAGAAATGTGTTTCCTCCTAAGAGGTCACAAGTTCAAATCYAKAGGGGGGTAAGGTATGTATGCCTCTGTAGACTTTACCRGTCAAATCGTTGCGCGGAGRGGGTCCCTTGTCCCACAAACAAAGGGGTCCCATACACCAATTTGATGTCTGGCTTGGTCGTGACCTTAAAAACAGATTATTATTATTATTATTGAATCTATATTCTAAATGAAATATGAATTTAGGACTTGATATTGTGTTTTTTTTTTTTTTTAATTGATAAGATTTATGTATTTGTTAATAAGGTTGCCAGACAAAGTGTTTTTCATGGAGTTGGATTTARGATATGTAAGAWTTTTTTTTKAAATTTATAAATAAGTTTTTTAATAAAAARAGAAATGCATTTCTAGTCTTTATAATGAATACTAGATGTCAAAGTCCGAGGATCTTTATTTATAGAATAGTTTCTACTATGGATATTATAATGACTTGAATAAGAGAAAATAAAGTGTTTTTTTTTATTCAAGTTACTTATTACATAAAATTATTGTGTCGAGCGGCGCTTTCTACATCCCAAGTGGATGATATTTGTCATATCTATAACACATGTTGATTCAAAACAATTAATTAATATAAAACAAAAATACATACAATGTAAGCTCATAATGAAAATAAGAAAAGATAAATTCATTAAAGTTTATTTTTTAAAACCGAAACATAATATATATTCTTTCAAAAAAATGGGTTGTTTTCGTAGCAGACAATAAATTACATCAAAATAATTTAGAGTTTCGAAAATCAAAACTGGGTAGATCTCTAAAGCTACAAACAATCAAGCTATAGACACTACATTTTAGCTTCTCCTACATGTTGCCATATTGGTAAAAATACTTTTAATACATGAATAGATTCTCACAAATTGTTTATAGAGAAAAATACAGAAACAAAGAATAATTATTTCGGCAGAGATTCATTGGTTGCCTGAAAATAGTGCGAATATTATTTTTAGCCTCTAGAACAATCCTATCCCGATTTGATTTTCTTCCTCTTATTAATGGAGGAGAGGGGCTATGATCTTTTTTCAGAATTTTCATAAAGGAGGGGGAGTTGGGACTATCAAGGGACTTCACTTCACCATCTTTCGAATTTTCTTTCGAATCATCCTCGTCATCTCCTAAATTATTCTCTTGGGTGGGGGTAGTACCCAAAAAAGAGGCTCATCCATGGATGGAGGAGAAGAATTCCTCGTTTCCTTTGATCTTTTTCTTTTGGTTCTAAGTGAGCCTTTGGTCTTTCATGTTTTTCTTCCTCTTGTTCCTCAAAAATTTCGTATATGTTGTTGGTTGGATTAGTTGAACCTAGCTTCCCAGACGGGGATCGCTTGGACTAATGTTTCTTGCACCTCCTAGACATCATTTGGAAGGTTTCTTGTCCTTTGTTGCTCTAGGGAGGAGTATCCTCCTTAATGGGAGTCTATGATTCACACTTTCTTGGATAGTTCTTGGCAAAGTGGCCCATGATCATGAAAAATATTGCACTTAAAAGGAATATGTTCATAGTATGGGGCTTGAAGATGACTCCATCCTTCCATATTTAGTTGAATCACAGTTGGAAGGCCCTTTTCTAAGTTCACTTCCACACAAATTTTGGCACATGTATACATCCCCCATTTGATTTCAACCTGGTCAATGAAGCAACCCAACTTGTCTCCAATAGCTTTGAGAGTGGCTTTACCCTAGAAAATAACATGGAGATGTAGAAGCATGACCCATATAGAAATAGTCATGATCTCCATATTTGGATCAAAATCTAAAGATCAGTGGGAAAGAAAGAAACCCTTGGAGCCCATGAAGTATGTGCAAGATTTGAAAATTTGATCCCTAGCTTCTACGCTTTCAAAAATAAACAAGAAAAAATCATTACTACAACAAATAAATTCCCACGAAGAACTCTAATGATCGACACCCCAAGCTTGAATAGCTCAAGGACTGGGCCATAGACCAGTAAACTTTCCAATTAAAGCTCATTCATGCAACATAATGACTTTCTTTTTCGCCTCTAGTGTTGAAATATCCACCTTAGGATTTTCTTCAACATGTTTGACAAATTTACCCTTGACTGGGCATTTTCCTCCTACATATTTAGCATTTATGAGAAGAGAAACAAAGGCTCCCTCCTTACCACTTTTGGGCACATCCATTGTTATTGAAAACCCAAATAATGAGGACTAGAGTGGCAAAGGGTCAGTAAAACATGGGAAGACGGTGGCCTACGTAGCGAATAGCAATCGACACCCACCCATAGCCTGACGACCACAAAAAACTAGCAAATAATATCAGGTCGGTAGCATTGAAACCCTACACAAGCCTCACTCACATTCACCACTGGAACGAGCAGATGTGTGTTGGCCACATCATTCGGCTTCACTTGAACGCAAAGGAGAAGCGACAACAGTGGCTAGRAAAACCCTAGCCACTACAAGAGCTCAACCTTCGTTTCCATATCTTCTAGACTTAATTCAAATTTTGACAAACATATATACAATTATGAAACAAATCCATATTGAATTMTATTGCCTAGTATTAAAGAGAATGTAACGTTTATTCTATTGCCYAGACCTAATATAATATTTTACAAAACTAAAAATAAAGTAATAATAATAATGCTCTAAGTTATTTCTTTAATATTTTTCTKTGTTGTTTTTATTTGTTATTTGTAATCAATGAATTGGTATGGTATGTCAAGGGTATTGCATAGAGAGTAACGTTAATAAATTAAATCTAAAAATAAAGTGACGTTGATAAAAAATGAAAAATATAGTCAACCATAATAGAAAAAAAGGGATCACTATAATAAAATAAWCCAACATAAATCCATCTTAATTCTAGATCTATCAAGCAAAGAAGGATCAAATACCTTGAGGTGCAAACCTTTTTTAGAGTGCAAAACTTGAGGAAAAGTTTGCACCTCAATAGTTTTGATCCCTCTCAGTGTTTGATAGAATCAAAGTTAAGATAGATCTAGACTACTATATACAATTGATCACCAAATATATGGTACTTAATCTTTAGTACCATAAGATAACTTGAGTGGTTAAATGCTTTAAACTTCATGCACGAAGTATTAAGATCAATCCCTTCAACTAAGTACCTATGTTACATACCTCACTTGATGTCTCTACCAAATTAAACATCATAATCAACATTAACAAATTTACACTAAATACCATTTACCAAATAAAACAAGTTTCTAACCCATACATACACACACGCGCATATATATATATATATAATCGATGAAAATAAACTAAAAATATTTACATATTAATATTATGCGAATAATATCTTGTTAACGTTACGCAGCCACAAGACAAACATTGACGAAGCTAACGCCTATCCGTTTGTTTAGGATAATACTTCACGTCCATGTTATGGGGACACCAAGTATCATGATTTTGGTTGGCATAAGAACTTACTAGAAGCAAGAAAATATAAAAATTTATACAAGGGATGTGAGTTATCCACTAAAGCATTTTATTGATATGTACGCTATAGAAAATATAAAAATTTATACAAGGGATGTGAGTTATCCACTCAAGCATTTTATTGATATTTACGCTTTAGAAGATTAAGGTGTCTTATTTAAAAATCAAAAGTAGATAAGTAGATATTTTGATTAGCTTTTAATGTTACGTTGAAAGGGAAATTAATTAAAAAATCACATACTATATTCTAAAGATAAAAATAAGCTTTAAAGGAATAATATATTAGTTAAGATAAAGAATAAATAACCTCGGAACAAATAATTTTTCCTATACTGGTAGAAATAAACAAAATTGACCTCTCTTTTAAGTGGCGAGACACTTTCAATAGAATGCAACCCACGTTGTAATCTTTAAATAATCAAATAAAACCACAAGAGGAACGCACAACCTTGTAGGAATGAAGTTGAGTTTTTTATTTAAAAAACTTCACAGTTCTCTCTATAATATTTGTGTAAAAGAAATTGTGTTTTATATTAAAGATAAGTCCTAAAGATATTTAGGATATGTGTTTGTCTTCTTAAAGTTTCACATCGCATTATTACACACCTTTAAATCAATTATTAGAAAGAAAAAAAATATAGATATTTATTTTATAATTTAAAAATTAAGTTTTATTAAGAGAATAAAATCATTATAATGTATTATTTATTTTTTGGAGTGGCAGAACCAGGTGGGGTTTTTCATGACCCTAGAGGAAACATCGAATTGTCATATGAATGGAGTTTAGGGGCAAAATCCAACAATCAAGCCGAAGCTTATGCACTTCTTCAAGGGTTATCCCTAGCTAATACTCAAGGTATCTGCCCTCTCACAATGCTAGGAGACTCTAAAGTAATAATCAGGCATGCAAGACTTCAATCTCTCCCCAATAACATTCAACTCCAATTAATATGCTCAGAATTCACCATGAAATGAAGGCCTTTAGCAAGATAGATCTCTTCCATGTCCTTCGTTCTAATAACTTGAAGGTTGATCGTCTTGCAAATGAAGCTAGTAGGCATCCACAGGGCGTCATAAGGGTAAACCATAACTCTTTTTTCTCTCAGATCCCATGACCCTCTCTAAAACTCACTAGAGAAGGAAAAAGGGGGTTCTTGTCTCTCATTGAGACCCTTGTATGGTTATAATCTCAAGGATCAACAACTCATTACTCAAAGGGCACATCCACATCACTCAGCCAGACACGACAACAACACATACAAATTTTGCGGCTCCACGTGCTACCCTCGTGTCGTTCCTCGACTACATTAAATCTCTTGGTATTATGCCCTCTTATCACCCGCTCTCCTCATCATTCACAGGCTCATGTGGGATGTACAACCTCATCATGGAAGTAATAGATTGTACATGCAATCATGGTTTTAAGTGGGCGGTGAGATCAGGCTCTAGGTCGCTCGCATCATCACACACTTGCGTTTATTCTTGTATTTGGTTCACCTCCCTAGAGTATTATGGCATTCCTAGCCTGTTGATTTTCATATCCGAGTGCAATGTAGTCATTTCTCCCTGGTTCGTTTATCATCTTCTGTGTGTGTTGACAAACATGGCAAGGGGCTCTATTGGGCAATGTTTAAAGTGCATGTACACAATTGAGGAAGAGATGGGAGACCTGTGTACTTCAGTCCATTCTCTGCAACTCCAATTCAACGAATTAACGTCTCAGGTGCTCATGGTTCTGGAAATCTCGGTGCAGTAGCAACATAACATCCACTAGCTCAAGGATGAATGTGAGGCTCTTCGGTCTCAGCTTGAAGATCTCCTCCTTTGACCTCCTCATAGCTCCTCTCCATGGAATGATCAAGATAACTCAGAAATGGCATCCTCACCAGTCCATCAAGCTCCTCTATTCGATTTGAAGAGACTAGCCCCAGGTTCTAATAATGGGTAGTGAATTCTGAATAGTTTTTTTCCCTTTCTTATAACATATGAATTATTTTTGTATATGCATTCTGGAGACATTTTATCGGGTATATTCAGACAGACTTTGTGGACAAAATGTAGCTATGAAAATACTCTATGTGCAACTATCTGCTATGTATGACATTAGAATGAGCGAGCCTTTGGCTCGTCTCCTCATTTTGAAGATATATACCTACTCGAGCGCCTTTAACACTTTTTCATATTAATATAATTTCCCCCTTTATCGTTTAAAATTTATTTACTCCCAATCTCAAATATTTAAAGAGAAAAAAAATTCTTATGCTTTCTCATTTCATTTATGTCTAATGAATTCAATGTTATATTTGGTTTGATGTATTTTCTTTTCATCTTCTTTGAAATTTATTTCAATTTATTCTCTTTTCATCCTTTTCCATCTTTTATCAAACCAAATTTTAGTATACTTACATCATTAAATTTAAAATATATATATATATTCTTTTTCTTATTTTTAAATGAATTTCTCCTTAATCTTATTAATTAAGTATAATCACTCATGTATCTAATTTAAAAAATAAAATAATATAATATATTAAATTAAAATAACAAACATTTTCTTGAGATGTGTAATCCTTATAGATGTGTAATCCTTATCTCCTTACCATGACACACCTTTTTATTAAGAAATCCAGTGGATAAGGGGGTCTCTCTGTGAAGCGTTGGTATGTTATCTCTTGGTGTCAGGGTAATGAGTTTATATGTTATGAATTAATTAAGAAAATGAGTTTGTATGTTATCTCTTGGTGACAGGATAAGATCACAGGGGACACCGACCTGAACCGACCTGAACACATGGGCAATAATTTAAGTAAGATGCAACTTGATTTTAAACTGAGTGAGAGCATACGCGTCAAACACATCATAAGATTCCTGAAATCAATAATCTAAAATACTAATTCTATGTATATGAATATTTTTGAATTTTTTTTTGGTAAAAACTATTACAAAGGAATGAGACACATAAAGTTATCCCAACTATAATAGACAATGTTTGTATTTTAAAATTGGAAGTTGCGAAATCTATGTCACTTCCATCTTACTCATATATACAATCATGGCATTCCATTAAAGAGGATGCAATTTGCCATGTTCCTAAAATGTAAGTAGTTGCAATACACATTCTTGTCACCAAATTTACAAAGCCAAAGTTATGAATCCCCCAGTTTTTTAATTTAAATTAATTTTATGATTTAATATTTATGAGTGATTAAATTTAGTTGAAAAGTTAAAAAAAACAATAACTTAAAAATAAAAATACAAAGTGTGAAAAAGGAAAGAAATAGTTTAGTTTCATAAAGAGTTGTATATTGAGTTGTATATATTGGGATAAGGAGTTATATATATATATATTAAAAATATAAAAATTAAATAATTTATATGTTTATGAAAATAAGTAAAGGTTAAAATCATAATTATAAAGTGTCTTTTAAAGAGTTTTAATAGTGAAATTGGAGTGAGATGGGATTGCCTCATTTTCCTCATATTATTTGGTCTTTACAAGATAAGATAGAGGAATGGATCCTAACTCTGAATTTGAGAGAATATTGGGGTGAGGTGGCTAGACCGAATTCATTGGCAAAAATGTTCACTCATTTCTTTGAAGACTTAAGATTGGTGGATGTTGAACCAATTAAGGTGGTTCCAACTTAGCGAAATTTTAGAAGAGGCGTGATCCARATTTAGGAGTGGAACGAACTGATTAACAAATYGAATACAATAAACACAGAGATAGAAAGAATAACACAAATATCCARTGAACAATATCTTCTATTAAATAATGAAATAGGCTGAAACGGTAAAACTGCARAACTGAAACTTGCTTGAATGATGGTAGCTATCTCTGAGCAGAGATGTGGCTGCTACGTGCATCCGTCTGAGTAGAATGGATTACACCRAGGCTCCAAAGGCCTTTTTGATATTACTCGTGAATGCCAAAACCCTAGACATCCAAAAACCTAACTCTAGAAGGTGAAACACCAAAAGTCATGTGGGCCCTATGGGTAAGTTGGTGTAATTTGGTACCTCAACATCCAAGGGTTGTAACTTTTGCATACGACCTTCATTTTAGGSACGTGATAGCCCATTGGAAAGGTCTTTCAAAGAGCTACACATTTTKCCATCAGACTCTATCCYCRTTTATAGTTTGACTRTGACGAGCCAAAAAACAACGTTTAGGGCCTCAAAACAGCCCTGGAAGTACAACAAGATGTGTTGACATAAAAACTTACAAAATAAGCTAGTTGGATTAGGCGAGAGGCCACCCGTATCCACCTGGAGAATGTGTGGGGCTTCACACAGGCCCAGAAGTGTAGAACTCACAATTATAAAGCAATACAGAAGAACGTGCTGAAAAAAAACAAACACGGGGAGCCAGTTGGAATAGGTGGGTGGCCACCAATATCCACTTGCATAAATCCTCCCCCCTTAGGAAGAAATGGTCTCCATTACGTTGAGTTCCCCCATCAGGTGAGGAAACCTCTGCTAGCTTTAGCCTTGGGTGAGCCACTTTCCTTGGTGTAGGAGTTGCCCTGCCTTGACAACCCGGTAAACATGGATCCGCTGCTGGCGAGTGCCCTTGACCTGTGTGTCCACTATCTGATCAATGGATGCTTGTTCCATGCAGTCAGGATTGAGCTCTGTTGGTGTCAGTTGTTTTGCGATATCAAACGTGTCCAATAACGGGGGAAAATATGGTCGAAGGAGGTCCACATTGAATATTGGATGCAGACCAAGGAGGGGTGGAGTGTTGAGCTCAAAAGCATTGCTACCCATAACCTTGGTGAGAGTGCAAGGCCCATAACAAAGTGGGCGAAGCTTCTGATGGGGCTCGATGACATGATCCTTCTGCAAATGTAACCAAACTTTGTCGCCAACCTGAAACCAGTGTGGTACTCTGTGTTGATCATGGCGTTGCTTGTACTTAGCATTGGATTTCTGCAAAATCCCCTGGACCTGTTGACGGATGTGTTGAATCCTCTCAATGAATCTAGTGGCTTTGTCAATTGCAGACTGATCAGGGGAAGAGTTTGTCTGTGCGGTGGCAAGAGGAAGTGCAACATCAATGGGTCCCAACGGTTGGAATCCCAGACCCACCTGAAATGGGCTATGGCTGGTGGAACTATGGAGAGCCATGTTGTAACTGTGTTGAACATATGGAAGACTCTCGTCTCATGTATGGGGATGCTTAGAATTGTACATGCGTAGGATGTGCACAATCATATGATTGACGACCTTTGTTTGGCCATCGGTTTGGGGGTGGAAAGTAGTGGATTTTCTGAGCTTGGTGTCCAACATAGACCAAAGACTCGACCAAAAGGTGTTGAGGAACCTGTTGTCTCGGTCGAAGATGATGGTATGCGGTATCCCAAAATGGACCCAAACTCATTCGAAGAAGAGCTTGGCAGTATCTACCGCTATGATAGTATTCTTATAGGCTGTGAGGATGGCCATCTTCGAAAATCGATCAACGACCACAAACACAGTCATTTCCTTGCTTGGTGGACGACAAAGCAGGCATGTAATCCATTGAGATGGATTCCCAAGGCTTCTTGGGAATAGGAACAGGGGTGTATAAGCCTTGCTTCTTGATGGTTGGCTTTGCAATGGCACACGCAGTGCAAGATATGATATACTTGTTGATGTCCTGTCGAAGTTTTGGCCAATAATTTTTTTTTTGAAGAACGACCACAGTTAACATAGTTACCGACTTAACAAGAACTGTGACCTCAAAACGAGAACTCTAACCCTTAAAACCATATTTTTGCGTAAAAAACATGAAAATCAACCCCCAAATCAAAAAGTGGCGCTACCAGTAGCACCATTTTTTTAAACATGGTCAAAATTACAACATTTTTCAAACATGGCCTTCGAAACTCAAACAGTAGCTCAGAAAAACCTTAAAATTAACACCTAAATCAAAAAATGATGGTACATAAACGTGAAAATCATAGCTATTTACGACCTAATTGAAATTGTGATATTGACAACAAAACCCTATGTAAATAAACAACCCAAAATTGGACTCCAAATGGTCCCTTGAAAATTTATTTACAAATTTTATTTTTTATTTTTTTAATTTACATTAAAAAACAAATAAATAGAAAGAACAAAATCTTCACAAATAAATTTTTTTTTTTAAATGACCAAAAAAACACATTTAAAAAAATATATTGTAAATTCAATTAAAAAAAAAAATTAAAATACAATATGAAAGAGAAAAATAACTAAAAAGAAACAAAAAAAAAATTGAAATTTTCCTTCAAAAATAACT
>JASDQU010681229.1:0-18150 GCA_032191745.1 Picea mariana
CCCCAAAATCCTTAAGAGATATTTTCTCCCTAAATATCTAGAGATCCCTTTCTTAGTGGATCTGATGAGAGATCCTCTCCATGGTGGTTAAGTCTCCAAATCCTATATAATGAGGGATTTCCATGGAAGAAGGGGGGAATGGAGATTGAGAATTATACCAAACTTATGATCTCATAAGTGGTATTGAAGGGAGATGGAAAGAATTGTGAAGCATCTGACTTATGATCTCATGAGGAAGATGTCATTTGGAGCATCAACATTCTGTGTGTGGACTGTTTAAGAAAGGGTTTGGACAAGGAGAGCTTGGTGAAGCTGTTGCACTACATCCATGGTTGTAAGTAACACTTTGTTCTCATCAATATAATCAATGCTTGGCCTGTTTCTTTTAAACTTGTACTTGTTCAATATAAGTTTTTCTACAATAGATGGATCTATGTTTTAGCTAATCTCAGTAGAGTAGGAATGTTTTTTGTAATTTTTTTTGTTTTGCAGGACCTAACAAGGAGCTCAAGATCGAGGCTCATCCTGGACTTTGCAGGGACAAACGACATTCATAAGGTACATGCCTTCCTTCTTCTCTTTTGTTCATCATCTTGATTAGATCTAAAAGGAAGTAAGTGTCCATGTTAAGCACCTTCTTTCTTAGATTTAAGGGTATAGCTCTCAAGAGGAGGTCTACCTGTCCGCAGGGAGATTTTCCTACAACAGAAATTGGCAACTCCATTGGGGAGCGAATCGAAAGTTTCAGATTTGGTTTTCCTCACAGAACTTGTCTTACCCTTTGTTCTCTTTAGACCTTGTTCACCCTGTATGTCTGATTGAATCTTTATTCCATCACATTCATTGTGATTGACAAAGTTTGTCTAAGTTTTTTGTTTTTTTTGACAATTTTATGGGTTTTGAAGCCTCGTGCTCCCCTACCCATGTTAGCAAAGAACTGGTGCTCCCCCTTAGCTTTGAAAAGATCATTATAACACTCTAGTGCCCCTTACACCAGAGTGCCACCCTTTACTCTGCAAAAAAACCTTCCAGATTTGTCTTTTCTGAAGTCCAGTCTCTATTTTTTCCCTTGCTAAGCTTCTTTGTGCTTCAATACTTCTTCCTATTGACCTTTGACACTCCGCTTTCTGAGAAATAAGCACTTTATTGTTCATATTTTTTGAACTTCTTCCTTATTTTGAGTTTTTTCTCCTATTGAGAACTTAGAATCAATCCATTGCTTTCTTCTCTCTTCTCTGACTAAGCGGAAACTCTGGTGAAGAACATGAGAAATCTGTGAATCATCTCATTTGGTTCTTTGAGGTCATTTTTCTTAGCATCTTTCTTTTGTGTAAAATTCTTGATTTTCTTTGTTATCTTTTGTTTTCTTTTTGCTTCTTGTTTCAATCATAGTAAGAGGGTGTGTTGTTTGTGCGAAATATGCTTATGCTTGTCTGAAACTCCTTGATCTGAAAGGGTAGTTGGAAGGAGAAGTTTTTCATTGAATTCATCATCCTTCGCATACAAACAACAAAGATACATCTTAGTGATTGGTTTGCATATTAGAAGGCATTTCTGAAATGATTTAGCATTACATTAGATTTGATTGAGAACAAATTGATTGAGGACATTCCTTATTAGTGTTTGATAGTGAGAACAACTCTTCCTCTCTCCCTTAAATAGGCATTCATTGAAAAGAAACGATTGCTTATCATCTTTTATGAATGTCTTGGGAATTGATTCATCATTCCATCAATTTCACTTTCATACACCCTTTGAGAAAAGAACAGTTGTAAAATGAATGCCAATTAAAAATTATCTAGAATGTTTTTTATTTTTAGGATCTTCCACCAACATTAAACTAGGGTTAGCACTTTGGATTAGGCTGTGAGTACAAATCTCCAAAGTTTTCAAAACAAACATTAGCATCCTAAGCTAGGGAGAGTCAAATCCAATTGTCATATCGGTTTTCTGGGATCCCCCTCTCACACAGGGGTTATGCACGAGGTCACATTCGAGTGAATTACAGAGATTATCCCTCTGTGGTTCAACTGTTTGTAGTTTTCGAATCGTATATTGGGGGTCACTTGAAGGTATACCCACAATTATGTGTGGGAGCCTCTCAGGTTGATTTCGTACTTGTTATCCTGCCCATACGTTTCAGATCAGATTGTCAACTGTACTTTCCCAAGGACTCACTGTGAATTGGTGTCTTTAGTTGCCATAATATTTAGGTACTTACACAAGGTGACGGTGAAGGGAAGTCTCATTGTACCTGGAACAAACATTGGTCAAACTCACTCAGGCTCCTTGGAGGGTAAATCCACAATTACTACATGGAAGCTTGCACCAAGGTGAAAGTCCATTAAGTAGGTCGCCTTTGTAACTATTCCACCATATCCTATCCCCTTCTTGACTTGATCACGCGATGTTGGATTTCATCACCAACTAGTATGATTATTGAGAGAAGTTTTGTTTGCTTGGTTGATTCCTAGATATTTTTTAGCGTATGTTGTTTCTTTTTGTTAATTGGACCTAGATTTTCAGTCTGTTCTGTTATTCTCCAAACTTGAGCCTATAGACGATAAAGGTCTTTGCCGATCACGTAGTATGCAAGGGCTGCCTCTAGAAGGCTATCAACCCTTACCTCCTAACCCTCCAGAAGACAACTACCATAGAGAGGTAAAAACTCTATCTGACGTTGGAAGTGTTATTACTCCTCCATTAGATAACTTAGAAGGTGCTTTGGTTACGGTTGAAAATCCCACTCCTCACACTAAATATGTGTCGTTAACCCCTCTCAAACCACTTTTGTTTCATTTAGACTCCCTTGGGAACATCATAGACGAAGAGGTCCCATGATTACTGGAGAGAACTTTTACCGAAACATATATGGGATCCACAAAACCAATCTTTGGTGATGAGTATAGGACTCTTGTTCGTCCTAGCACCGCAGTAGATACCAATCCCACACCTGCTCGTTATGTATGGAGGACTTCATCGGGAAACAACCTCTATGAACATTTCGAATCCTTTCGACAACCCTTTTATCCTCATGATCCTCCTGGTGAGACAGGACCATCCGGTCAAACCATGAGCCACCCAGTAGATCAGGTCATTAACCCTATTATTACGTTAGCACAAGTCCATCCCACTACTGGAATCATCCCCTCTGCTCATCTCCAAATAACTTCAATCCCTACCCCCATTTATATGATATTTTACTCTATAGCTCCACATGTTCCACACAATCCTATTGGGACATCTTTTCAGCAGAGAATGCATACCCCTGCTAGCCAAACACAAATGGCTGGAGGGAAATCACCATCTAATGAACCTTCCCCCCCTGGAGGACTACCATTATATGGTGGGCCTACCCATCCCGGGGGACATCCCCCTTTTCATGCTCCTCCTGGAGGGAAACCTTCATTTTCCAGTCATTCCCCAGTCATTAATCAACCACTGGCAGGGGGGCAACCTTCGTTTGCTGGAAACCCTTCACAATCCTCGGGAGTATATTCAAGAGACACTTTTATTCAACCCCATGTTGGGGGGCACTCGTATCATAACCCACTAAGAGGAGTATCAAATCTTGTTCCTTCCGGAACATCTTACGGACAACCTTATCCGGGCGGCATCCCAAACACCACCTGGAGTTATCCGGGACAACAACCTTATCTTCCTCATGGGTCTAATGTGTATCTGCCTCTAGGATCTACTCCTTACCAACCTCAAGGGAAAAATGTTTATCCTCCTTATGGGCAAGCAAATCACCTGGCCTATAATGCTCAAAACCCATCAAGTTATACAAATGTTTCTCATCCATCATCGAATCCTACTTATCCTAGCCAGCAAAAACTGTATGTAGGAGGACCTACTGGTTACAACTATCCACCTAACCTAGTTTATGGTCCTACTGGTGTTCCTATGCTACACCAATATCATCCACAAATTAACCGACAGCTACCTTTCCTTGCGACTCTAGATCTCCCAGACTTGTCTCGGTTAACTAATGATCCTATTTTTCATTCACCGGTTTGGTCAGTCATTCCAACTAAACTTCCTTCTGATATTCTGAAATTTGACGAAAAATTTGGCGAAGATCCAAACAACCATGTGATGAATTTCCATTTGTGGTGTTCATCAAACTCCCTCATGGATAATTTTGTACGTTTGCATCTTTTACAACGAACACTTACAGGCTCGGCAACAAAGTGGTATATCGAACTACCACGTGCTTCTTTTCATAATTTCAATTCCCTTGCCATGTCTTTCCTCACGCACTTTCAACTACCTATTCGCTATGAGATGGGTAATGAACTCTTGACCTCTCTTCATCAAACTGACTCCATGCATATCTCTGAACATATTCATGAGTGGAGATGACGACGAAGGATGATCAAGGTAATCATTCCTAACATATTATTGGTGGAATGGTTTACTAAATCACTTTTACCCCTGATCGCACGCTATGTCGCTATGGGTGGCACGGTCACTGAGGAAGAAGCCATTTCCTAGGCTCAGTACCTAGATTTGGTTTATTCACAATCTGGTACTTTGTATGATTTGCTTCTGAATTCTTCTCTAGCTAATATCGATCCATTTAAGTTATCATCCTCATCTCATGTGGATGGTGTTATCGGTGTCGTCAAAACTCAATCTACTTCCCAATCGACCACACTCTCCTCTACCTCCCCCCAAACTCAGATCTATGAGGTGAATGCAGTTCAATCTGCCCCTTCACAACAATCCAGAGGTAAGAAGAAGACAAAGAATAAATCAAAAAATAACAATGAACAACCAAAAAATCAAGTTCAAACACCTGCTACCGAAAAGCAAACACAACGGAAACTGAAATTCTCGTGTATCATTTGTGGTGACGATCACTACACTCGATACTGTCCACTTCACAATGAAGTAGCCAAAATTTTCCAAGGAAAATGACAACCCATTGTGCTTACTCAGCCTTTTCCACAGCAACAATCCATGGTTTCTCAAACCCCCTCTCCTGGGGGAAATTCTAGCCATCCTAATGATGAGGCCTCGTCGAGTGCACATATTTATATGTTTAATGGGATTAATTTTAACACTCTCTCTAATACATATGGCACACCAGGTGACCCTGACAAAGGAAAAGACACTAACGATATCGGTACTTTACTGGATCCATCACCATCCTCCATTAGTCTTCCATCGGCCAATCCTCCATCTAGACCACTTCAGATTGAGAAACCTACATTTGACTCTATCTTACACCCTCCTAAGAGCACTATATGTAAAGCTACCTTTGATCCTAGTTCACATGCCGCCTAGAACTACAACATTGTTGAATATTTGGCTCACGCACCATGTGTTATGTTTGCATTAGAAGTTCTACAGCACTGCCCCAGTCAACATAGAATTCTCTTGGCCTCTATTGGCATTGTTGATCCTGAGTCATCCAAACATATCATGTTTAACCTGAAAAATTATGCATCTCGACTCTCCCACCAACTTGCTTTCCAAGTTGATGTTGTTGTTCACAATAAAAAAATACACCGAACTATTCTGGATGAGGGAGCCTCAACTTGTGTCATGTCTTTGGTGTGTTGGAAAGGTTTAAAATCACTCACACTCAACAAATCCCCAACAATGTTACGCGACTTTGATGGGCGAGGTTTTCATCCCCATGGGCTTTTACAGTCCCTACCCATCCAATTGGGTGGCAAAACCATTAATGTTGATGTCGAGGTGGTCGATGCTCCCCTCGATTACAACTTGTTACTTCGAAGAAGTTGATTTTATGCTATGACTATCGTTGCCTCGTCGGTCTTTCGATGTGTACAATTTCCTAATCAAGGAAAAATTGTCACTGTTGATCAGTTGGATTTCTGCACGACCGATGCTCGCATTCCCGCTACCAACAATATTCCTTTCTTGGGAGACCACAAGATCACGTATCAAAGCATTGGTGTTGTCTTACTGAAAGATTCTAGCCTTATGGGTACCTTCCCTACACCACTTCCACCGACTACACATCATATTTCCACTGTCGATATGATTTTGACCGTGGCTTATCAATCTTTGGAATCATCTGACTCTTGGATTGTACCTAGTCCATTGGAATTCGATGCACTAGGTGACACCATGCCACTTAGTCCAGCCAAAACATCGTACGTTTCTATCCAATCCACTTCTCCCTCATCAGATGACCAACATCTATTGGCACCTAACATTTCCTCGATGCAATCATGGTCGAGTTCCTTGTCGTTAGCGATCAATTACATTTCCCCAATTTTTCCCTCATATGAATCTATCATGGAAATGTTGAGCATTGACAAGATACCTCAGGATGATAACCATCATCAATCCTTTTTTCTTCCCCCTCGTGAAGAAATTTGAGCAGATATACAGTATATCTCCCTTCCTGATGTCAATTTTCTATCGTCTCCCATACCTTCGAATTTCGATGATTTGGATCCAGTAGTTGACATGGTGATTTCTTCGGTAGGGCTATTGGAGCCTAATCTCCTTACCCCTATCATGGCCCTCGACATGTGTTCCTTCCAGAGTGATTATCTTCCATCCAGCGAAGATCTCTTGGCAGCCATGACCAAGTTTTGTCCCTTGACATGGTGTCCTTCTAGAGAATTATCCTCTTGGAAACCATGATCAAGAAGAAGCCATGAGCATAGTTTCTCTTCTCTGTGGAAATCTCGTTAAAAAATGAAATAGAGGTCACGAGCATAATTTTCCTCTCTGTAGCAAGCTCATTTAAAAAATGAAACAGCAATCTGGAGATTGAACCCGGAACCCTGAGCATAGTTCTGTTCCTATGTCACGCTCATTAAAAAATGAAATAGTCACCTCTCTTGAACCTTCTTTTCATCCACCCTTCTCCTTTTTCTCATCTAGTAGAGAAATTGGTGACAACCTCGAAGTCGGTGGATGAATTGAAGCTTGGAGGGCATGTCTCCAGCCTTTGATGATCATTCTGGAGTTAAGCCACTAGCTTTCAAGCTGGGGGCATACCAAGCTTAGTCTTTGTTCTTTCTCATGCTCGTAAATACATGAGAATGCATCCAGGTAGACTTTTATCTCTTTTTCGAACATGTATGGATACACAAAAAAGGATCCCCCTGGAGTCATTTTTAAGCTCTTTTCATACTCTCTAAACATGAAAATATTGTCGAGGGATCTTGCCTCCTTTCAAACTCGTTAAAAGGTTTGAAAGGGCATCTTTCAAGTGGTAATGTATCTCTTTTTTGGCCTCATGAGACTAACATTACGAAAAAGGACAACATTGGAGTCTTCTTTAAGTCATTTTTAGACTCTCTAAATATGAAAAACCATTGAGTTTACCTTCTCTAGACTCGTTAAACAATTATACATTGAAGGGCCCATATGGGACTAAATTCTTACTTATTCCAGTTCGTTAAACAAAGGAAGAGGGACTTACCGAAGGTGAGTTATATCGAGCGTGTTTTACCCTCCTCGAGCTCATTAAATTACAAAGAGGTACTCATCTATCTGGATGGAGAAAAAATTGAAGGAAGCAAGCCAAGCAGTTTTTGAGAACATTACCAGTAACTCTTAGAGTCGCCCTTGAACATGACACTTTGTCTTTGTGCACATCTTAATATGTTGAACCTCTGCACTGAACCAATCCTATGAGATTTTCTTACTCCTTTGGGTCACCTGATGAAAGTCACAGTATCCACTGCATCATCGTGTTTTTGGTCCATGTCATGTTTCTGTTGTTGTGCCTCAGTGTTCAAGGGAAGTATCTTCCTCGAGAGTCATCCATCACAAATATCTTGTTTCAATACCCGTGTCAGTCCATGTTCATTTGATCTACCAATTAAATCTCTGTGTCTATTTCATGTCGGTTATGGGGGATACATCAAGGCCCTCCTTCGACGAGTCTATTCTTATCGACTTCAACACATTATCCAAGAACTAGACTTAGAAACCAGTTAGTACCTTGCAACCTGCATGCCTCAATGGTAGGCCTCCTTGAATCCAACAGTGGGTTTACATTATCGTCCTTTGATCGGATGATTCCACGAATGTTCGACTTCATATCATCTATTCACATTCGTTGGAATGTACTAGAGTACCTTGGGAATCATTGACATCAATGGTGATTTCCCTCGCGCTTGTTAACGGTTTACATCATTGACCAGTAATCAAGTGGTTTCTGCCATGTTCGACATCATGACATCTATTCACATGGTTAGATTCGTACTACATCGGGTTCGGTAAGAAGACCCTAGATTGAGTGATCACTCTGATATGTACTTTTCCCAGGTTGCGACGGAGTTTCTCTTGAACACTGACACATATACTGTCACATAGATCCACTTTGTATTGGTCATGGATATGTCTCGTCATCTTGTAGATCCACTGTGTATTCTTCGTAGCTACGATCAGTTCACGTCATGGGAGTATAGATCCAAAGTGTATTTTCAGTGGCTATACCTTTTTTTAATATAATTATGGATCCGCAGTGTATTTTATGGCAGCCATATCTTGCAAGTCTTTATCACCCAAGCATAGGTATGCCTTCCTTGGGTTTGAAACATGTCATGATATTTGTTGGATGTTTGTGTGTAGCTTCTATCAGGTTCTTTGTGTCTATACCCTTGCTTTAAAGATTTGTAAAGTGTTTTGGCCATCGTTCTCTCTTCTGACCTCACACTTTGGGGGGCATTCTGTTACACATGAAATTTGCACACCTAGGTACATCACCCTAAGTGTCGTAAAGTGTCATCTAAGTGTCGCATACACCTTGATAGCATGGAATAACCTATGTCACAATCCCTAGTCAATGTGGAGGAGGGATATATTACATGAAGGCAGAAATACCAAGTACACATGAATTATTATTAATATTCATGGAAAAGAAATGGATTAAGTGTGAGAATCAAGTGCACATAAATTATTATTAATATTCATGAAAAAGAAAGTAATTAAGTGTGAGAATCCACCTCACATTTGGTTTCATATTTTGTAGGGAAGGTGGAGGATCTTATGGATGGTTGAAATATTTCCTCCTTAAAATCCTTGAGAGATATTTCCTCCCCAAAATCCTTAAGAGATATTTTCTCCCTAAATATCTTAGAGATCCCTTCCTCAGTGGATCTAATGAGATATCCTCTCCATGGTGGTTAAGTCTCCAAATCTTATATAATGAGGGATTTCCATGGAGGAAGGGGGGAATGGAGATTGAGAATTATACCAAACTTATGATCTCATGAGTGGTATTGACAGGAGATGGAAAGAATTGTGAAGCATATGACTTATGATCTCATGAGGAAGATGTCATTTGGAGTATCAATATTCTGTGTGTGAACTGTTTAAGAAAGGGTTTCGACAAGGAGAGCTTGGTGACGTTGTTTCACTACATCCATGGCTGTAAGTAACACTTTGTTCTCATCAATATAATCAATGCTTGGCCTGTTTCTTTCAAAATTGTACTTGTTGAATATAAGTTTGTTTGCAGTAGATGGATCTATGTTTTAGCTAATCTCAGTAGAGTAGGAATTTTTTTGTACTTTTGTTTGTTTTGCAGGACCTAACAAGGAGCTCAAGATCGAGGCTCATCCTGGACCTTGCAGGGACAAACGACGTTCATAAGGTACATGCCTTCACTCTTCTCTTTTGTTCATCATATTGATTAAATCTAAAAGGAATTCAGTGTCCATGTTAAGCACCTTATGTCTTAGAGTTAAGGATCTAGCTCTCAAGAGGAGGTCTACCTGTCCGCAGGGAGATTTTCCTACAACGGAACCTAGCTAGCAAAACAATATCACAAAGATTACAAGAGAGAAAAGAGAAAGAGATACCAGCTTAAAATTGTATTATATGAATGAGTAAAAGGAATAATACACATGATATACTCTACATGGATAAGTGAATGTTCCATAGTAGTGATCTAGAGAGATCTAAACAATCACTGACAAAAACCGAAGTAATATTCCACCTAATCCTAGTTAATTGGTGCATGGAATCATCAGTTAAATGAGTCACGTGTGTGGAGGTGAGAGAAACTAATGCATACACATGATATGTTCCCTCCTCACTACATGTGTGTGATATGCGCTCTTCTGGTGAGTAAACCAAGGTAAACATGCAACTACAAGTGTTAAAACCAAGGTTTCCATGCATAAGTTTCCTCCACTAGTCTAACTGAGGTGTAATTGACCCTGAACTTAAGAGGGAAGGCACCCTATTTTGTATGAGGTGCCCTAATATTTAGGGGAATATTATTAGGAGATAATATTCGCATCTATGGAAGCACCCTCAAAATTAGACAATCAACCTTAGGAAAAAAATAACGTAGGTGAGTGTGTAATATCTCCAACACACACTAGTCCAAAAGTAGATTGAGGAATATGTACAACCTCTACTTATTTTATTCTCTACTTTCCTTTATTGGCCAAAAACTCTACAAATGTTAAATATCATTGATAGAACTCTTCTTCGTCAATGTGTCTATGGAAAAAGGGATAAGAAAAATGGATTTTTTTTCCCATGTAGTCCTTAACCTTATCGAGTAGATCATGCACTCTAAAAGGCATCCCAATAACATGGTGAAGTGCAAGTTCCTGAGCTATTATTGAGGCCTTTGAAAAATCCAAGTATATATGTTGTGACATATATCTTGAATACAAGGGTTATCGTTTCATCCCTTGCAAACATTGAAGCTAGGGTTTTGTGATTAAACCCTAGATTATACTTCTTGACAAGTGAAGGAGAGAATATGTCTTGCCTTAGAGGGATTTCTAGTGTAAAGTTTTCTTGTTGAATCTCCTTGTCATTGGCTAGGGTTTTTATTAATTTTCCCTAACTAGGGTTTTGGAGAGCTAGAGGATTGCACTAGCATAGGGATGAGGCTATGGTATCTACATGAAATTCATCTGTAATATCCCGCGGCGAAGCCCCAGTTGTAATTATGAATTGCAAACATGTTTGTTAGGATGGTGAGTCGAGTTGTAATAAGCTAGGAGGCTTATGTGATGATTAGGCTAGAGAGCCTAGGATGATAAGGCCAGGAGCCTGTTTTGTATATGTAATTATGAAAAATCATTAATAAAAATTATACATCACTATGTGTAGACCCTCCACGAAGAAAGAGTTATGGCGGACTAAGATCCACTAGGTGGGGAAGGGGATAAGTGTCTAGGAATAGGGGCTAAGCTAGAGGGTTTACCTCTAAAGTAATAATATTATATTATTATTCCCTAAAGGCTAAGGTTTGACATAATCTATGTTGTCCTAAGTTCCTAGGGGAAAGGGGGAAGAGTGTTAAGTGGAGCTCATGCAACTTCAAGGAGACATGTGTCAACCTTGGCGCATGCAATTTTAAGTGGGAAAGTCATCTTGTTGTCAGGATCTCATTCACAAGTATCACTATTCAGAGGAGGGTCATGATCCTTCACGATTCAGTATGCACTCTCGTAGGGTTAGTCACCCTGGAAGTCCGCCATACTCCCCACCAATGCATGTGCCAATGTAACTTGTAGACACTGGAGTTGTCCTACGTATTTCTTGTGAAGCCTGACAAACTTGTATTTTTCCTGAGTCGTGTGTTTTCGTAGTGGTTGGTGGTTGCTGCCAATGCAGTTCTGGCTAAGCTTGGTTTGTTTCCACTTTTTGTGTCCATACAGGTTTTTTTTTGCTTCTGTCATCCGTGTGTTAGAAGAAAGTTGTTGTTGTATTTCTTAGGAGCTGAATTGAAGAAGAAGGTTGTCAGGCCTGTGAGAAAATATCCCAGGTGAGAGAGTTTGTTGGGAAGTGAGTCCCATAGTAGCTACAATACTCTTAGAATTTTGGTCCAGCCTATTGTTGAATCCCAAGGTAAGGGAGGTGTAGTAGCCTATGGACTTGTATTAGTGAAGGTGTACCCTTCTGGGGTGGAGCAGACATGTGGGGAATGAGGGTCTGTGGGTTGTGGGCATAAGTGGCCCCTCGGATAAAAGATCCTTCCTATTTTTTTTTGAAACTTCCTTTTTGTCCTTTCCAATCCTACAATGTCCTTGCCCTGTGGAGTTTAGTCCCAGCTTGGTGGTGACCCACTGCTAAGCATTATGAGCAGTGTGGTCTATGGCTGGGAGGTTTGTGGAAGGTCTGCACGCATTTGATGTAATTCAGTTGAAAGATAAGTACCCATTCCTATGTTCATTTACATGCTATGTATATGTACATGTGTTATAATTGATGAATATTGTCTGTATATGTTGTTATATTATGGGTTTTTCCTATGAGTACTGCATGTATGCTTTTATTGTTATTTCCACATTAATCTATGTATGAACATAATATGTTGTATGTTTATGTTTATATTTATATGCATATGATAATTGTTTCTTATATGAGTAGCATGGCCCAACCTAGGTGGTCGGGGGTGTTACAAAATGGTATCAGAGAAGAGAAAAACAATGATTCAGTTGTTAGGTAGCACTACCCGACAGGGGTTGGTGGCTAGGCACGTTACAAAATGGTATCATAGCCAAGGTTCAAGTACTGAGCCTAGATGGGCCTAATAAGTGGTCATTGGAACCAAGGTTTCAGGGGGGAATTTTGTCAAGAGGAAAACATTTTGAACCTCAGAGAATTTCGAGTGCCAGGAGGTTACCTTGGTTGTGTTATGAAGCTCAGGAGGTGTAGTGGTATTATAAAACCACAAAAAAATGTGGTATTGGGTCACAGAGTAATGTGGGCCGTTGGAATATGTTTAGGAGAAAGAGGACAATTCCTGACCATCAGATTTGGAGAAATGTGTAGGAGGGTTAATCTGCAAGTCCTTCTAAATTTGAGACTTCGATGAAGTTATGTGTTATATAGAGGAAGAGGTCGAATGCCCGAAGCCTTGAAGTCCCTGAAGTGGAACTACACTTTAGATCTGGGAGAAGAAATTAATCATTTGATTGGGCTGAAGTGAATCAGAACCGTTGGATCAAGCCAAAGGTGGAATTTATGACATTGTATGAAGGGTGAGAACTCTTGAAGCTCCAAATTCCATAGTTAATCCGGACTGTCCTTCAAGAGGGACATGTCTCAATAGATTGGCTTGTTCATGATTTCGGCATTCAGGAAAATTAGTGTATGCTGGGGAGAGAACTCCCGAATCTCGAAGAGCCAAAGTAGTGATTCATGATGATGTCACTTGGATTGACATGGAAACATGAGTTGTGTTCCATGTGTCAATGGGTTTTGAACACGTGGAAGATTGAAATTCTATTTGGAACGTGACACATGTCAACCATCTGATTGGGCTACATGTCAGCTATTAGTATTCTTCCATGGAGCACTCTGTTTGAGCATGGATAGTGGGCCCACATTGGCGTTGATCATGATACACCAAGATCGATGACGATATGGCATTGCGAGGACCCAAGTTGCACGTGATTTAATTATCCAAGGTGGTCCCGCAATCGAAACCACAGTTTCACCGAGGGGTTACGTGTCAGCATCAAAAGAATTGTGTGGAGAAAGGTGGGTTACTCCAAACCGTCAATGCGTTCCCCCACAATTTGAAAGGCGTAAATATTGGTCTGACATGTTAGTGTTTGAACATTGAAACCTTGGGGCCTAGAGGACGCGTGGCACAAGATCCCGCAATCCATAGATCAGACTCTCTGGAAGAATTGTGTTATGTTATGAAGTGGAGGGCCCCCCACCGTTAAAGGCAGAAAGGCAGGGGGAGGGTGCAGAATTGATTACAATCCGTTGATCTGAGCGTTGATGATCACAACCGATGAGACTTGCGTGAAGATTAACCAATATACGAACATAGTCATATCCACTTGTTGAGTGTTATATCACATCTCATTCATTGGTTGTTGATGAACAGTGGACCATAGATCCACTCCCCACACTTCACAAGTTCACCCATTCGACACTCTGGGGCATTACAATGACTTGGGTTAGGAAATTTCGAAGCCCGAAGTTACTAAGCCCAGAGGCCCAAATTTCTGACTAAGCACCTATCGACCTAGCGATGGGCCATAGTTGTGGTCCCATGTGAATTAAGGGCTCAAGGAAAATGGGGGCTAGCGCCTAAAAAACAAAAACTATGTTAAAGAAAGGAAAAGGGGTTAGAAAGGAAGCCTGTGGGTTTCATCTAGTTTGAAACTACATAAAAATAATATTGAATACTTGGGAACTTTATAATAGGGTCCAACAAATATCTAAGAGCCATTATCTCAGAGAAAAGAGATCATTGCACAATAATTGCATCAGAGAAGAAGCACAAGTTTTGAAGGGTCATATATTTCTGCTCAAGCCTCAGAATTGAGCAAGGAATCCGTGATTGGAAAGGTCTCGGAAAGAGGATTCCATATGTAATGGTTACATTAAAATTGAAAAAGTGTTAGAGATGTTTTCAGATAGAAGAAAGAAGGATTTCAGAAGGACAGGGAAAATTCTTTATTCTACATCTGAGATTTTTCAGAAGTCATTGGATCATATGTTGGGTTCGATAAGCAACATGGAAACCCCAAATGGAATTCTTGTTTGGGTCAGTCAGTCCAGATGACAATATTTTCACATCAAATATGAATCTAGGTGGAGAAATCCATCTGCAATACATGATAATGCATGAACCATAAGTTCATATGGAGATGCAAAGAATGGGAATAAGTAAGGAAGGTTTTATGGAATATGAAAGAGTTTGGAAATAAGATGTGACATATCCAAGGATCAGCCCTATAGATTGGAGATAGAAACTCCATTATTAATATAAGAATGCACAATGGAAGCATGGCATGAAGGTCATCAAATATGGCATGACAGAAGTTGAATATGCATGTCAGAAGGCTAAATCAAATTGTTTCAAGAAAGAAGTTGTTGTTAACTAACCAAGGTTACTCAAAGAACATGACTGGAATTATAATCCATTCATGTACGAGCTAAATCACATGAATCCAAACAATAATGGAATGCTGAAAATTAATATCAACATAATATGTGATGGAAAGTATGCAAAGTAGATAAGGAAAAAATCCTTGATGGAGTCAATTCCAAGAACATCCTAAGATAATGGAATAAGAAATAATGAGATAGATATCCATCTAATAGGAATGCATGTCAACACTCCAGGAAGGAAAGATAGAATACTAGAGGATTGTTGATGCACTCCAAAGGTGTGAAGGTATTTACATAAGAGCATGAATATATCAAGTCAAGAATAATTTAAAAGTGAAGTGACTTCTAAAGAGAAATCAATAAGGAACCAGGAAGAAGAAACGATTCTATGCATGGTTTTGAATGCAGAGGAGATGGTTCCTGAAAAGAATCCATCTTAAGTAACGTAGAGCCATGAATGACAACCCAAACGTTTGGAGGTATCACCTGAATCTATGATGGTTCGGTCAAATAAGGACTTTCAGTTAATTCTATGCATCTAGAAAAAGGGAAGAGAACAGTGCAAGAAAACCTCAAGTACTAAAGTATTTCATCGGGAAAGGGCTGAAGAAGTTCAATCTTGAAGAGTAACTAGATGTTGAAGAATCCAGAGTCTACAAAACAACTTTGTTTGGAATTTAATTCATCCAAGTACGAGTTGGGATAGTTGGATCAAGAAAATTAATGAAAGTTGAAGGTTAATATCAACTTAGTTTGGGACTATAAAAGAAAAATCAGCCAAGAGTGATGTGGCTAGAAAGTGCTCAGGTCAGAACTAATCATGCACAGTGATCACAGTGGGAGAACAAGAAGATTCAGGAATCCAAGAAGAATTGAAGACTTCTGGGATCAGCAAGGAAAATTTTCACATGGGAAAGAAGTTGTTGAAATTGTGGTAGAAGCAATTGAATTAGGGTTGGTTGAACAACCATAAGTAGAAAAATAATTCTTTCATGTTGCAAGTGTTGTTGATGATGTTGCTACATATGGAAGGAAGCAACAAAAACTTGAATATTGGTTAGGTTTGATAAAAGAAGCATGAAAGATTCTACTTCCATCAGCCATATAGGTAACATCAAATTTATTAATGGAATTCATGCAGGTATGAGTTTTTGTTCATCTTTTGCATAATTGTTGAAGGGATTTTAGGTAAGAAATTCCTCAGCCAGATTTATTTTATAAAATCACATGATTACATTATTTGAATGCATACCACTGGATGTGGTAAAGCATGGAGGCCTATATTAATTCAAATATTTGTAGATTCTGAATTCACACACTGATATAGTAGAGTGTCATGTTAATTTGGTTATGGGTTAATAACCAAAGAATTAAAAGATAAGAACTTGTTATAGAAATGAATGCCAGTAAAGCTAGTCATGTATGAGACTAGAACATGGTTGGATATGGCAAAGTATGGATATGGAAATTTTATGAGCCACACAAGTACTAAACACTTCCTACCTTTAAATAAAACTTGGGTTGCAACCTTTTTGCTAACACTAATGAACACCACAGAATTATGTTCTTTGTGTAGTGTTTGGGCCGAAAAGGAAGGCATCCAATTAATTTGGAAGAAAATAAGAAGTGTGTGGAGAATGTGTCAACACATTGGCCATAATTACAACTTATGGATGGTGAGATACATGACTGAGATAAAGATCATTATGTAATTCAATGCAAGTTTCATTGAATACGTATGCATTGAGAATTGCACTCATGCATAGTAAGTGATAGAATTGTGTACTAAATGCAATTGTTGAATGTGTTTTGTAAGTACATTCATATATATTATTGCATGGAAATAATTGTTACTAACAGCTGAAATGTTTTTAACTCATGAATTTGAGGACATTTCAGGAGTTGCTAGACATTGCAACAGAAAATTTGCAAGTCAAGTAGTCACATGAATACTGACTACAGAAAAGTCTTGTTTAGAAAATGAAGTAATGAACTTACAGTTATTAATTAAGAATAGGAATAATCATATAATGAGGAGTCATTCTATTTTATTAATAATTTTGGTAATTATGATTGAATTGATATGTGAAAACAATGATAAGTTCACTGCATATGGTTTTGTACATATTACAATTGAATTATGATGTACAGGAAATACTGAAAATTTGTTGGTAGTATGCAAGATGAAGCTAGAAGAGAAGTTGGCCAGAAAACAAAACCAGGGAGGAAGAGGTAGAAGTCTAGCCCCGAACAAAGGCAAGGGAGTTTCCCATGACAAGGCACATAAATCCAAAGACGAGACTGAGGAACCACACAGTCACTCAAAAAGAGGAGCAAGTTCCCGAGGAAAACAAGGTGGTGGAAGAAGTTCTTCTAGAGGAAGAGGAATAAGTAGAGGCAAACAAGTAAGGTGCTATTCCTGTGGAAAGATAGGGCACATGCCTTGGGAATGTCCCAGGAAAAATAAAGAAGGAGGAGGTGAAGCTTTGCAAAATCATAGATAAGGAATGTTGAAGCAAAAGGAGAAGAGGATGGAACATCCGTGAAGTTGAGAAAGGTTCTCTTAAAACCAAAGGCAGAGGTTGGAAACCCAGTGCAGAGGAATGGTCTATTCAGGACAACTTGCAAGAATAAAGATAGAGTATGCAAGGTGATAATTGATAGTGGGATCACTGATAACTTAGTATCCACAGATATGGTGGCGAAATTAGAGCTGGAGACAACTTCACATCCGAAGCCATACAAAGTCTCATGGTTGCAGAAAGGACACCAGGTAATGGTCACTAAACAATGCTTGGTTGAATTTAAGATAGGAGGATATAGAGATGAAATTCTGTGTGATGCAATTCCCATGGATGTATGTCATATTTTGTTGGGAAAACCATGGTAGTTTTCCAGGAATGTCATTCATGATGGGAGGAAGAATACATACACCTTGGAGAAGAATGGTGGGACACACACGTTTCTTCCAAGAGAAGAGAACAAAGTGAAAGAGGAAGGAAACACAAACATACTTCTCATGAGCGGGAAGGAACTCCTGAAAGAAGTCAAGAAAGAACAGGAGATGTAGTTTGTTATGGTAAGGAAACCTAGAGTTATCCTTACAAGTACTTTGATGGATGATTTACCTAAATAAGTTGAGGAATTGTTGGATAATTTTGTTCACATAGTGGTGGATGAGATGCCTAACTCATTGCCACCCATAATAACTATCAACCATCATATTGATTTGATACCAGCAACAAGTCTGCCAAACAAAGAAGCATACAGACTGAAACCTCGACGGAATGAGGAGGTAAACAACCAAGTCCATGAATTGTT
>JASDQU010681230.1:20089-31697 GCA_032191745.1 Picea mariana
ATTTTTCATTATTTCTATTAGATCTACTCATGTCAAACCTCTTTTCCTCCAGTTGTGCCCTAGTTTTCAGGCTAGGACAAAATTTATCAAACATACCTAGATCCATACTCTCGAAACAAAAATTTCCACTAATCTTACTTTCAGCAGAGCACAAAGCTTCCAAATCTAAAACTTTCAATATCCTTTCCTTTACCGAAGCACAAAGATTCAAGATCTTACCTCTTTTCTTTGGATCTAACTTCTCTTCTTAGCACAGATCTTTACAGGTTAAGTAGATTACTACACACTAGGGCGACAGATCTACGCATGGAACTTTCACAGTTTCAAGTCAAATCTTTGCACAAATCTTTTTCTTTCTCAGTTCCTAGCAATCATAGTTTCAGTTCAGATCTTCGCACAGAGCTTCTTCTTTGTTAGTTCCCAACAATCATAGTTTCAGGTCCTGACAACAGAACCACTTGTTGGGACAGGGGCAGACCCAGGGTTCAACGCTACAACAACGCACCAACAAAACCCTAACTACCGGCCCTTTCGGCAACACCTACAAGGTAGATGAAGTATCACCCGAGGTAGAGGCAGGAGTGGTTGCAGGACTCTAGTGTCTGCAACCTTAGTTGGGACATAGATCTGTGATTGTAGTACCTTAACAGAGCACCTAGAAATTATGATCCTTCAGTGTTTAACCAGTATCTACTTCGCTGTAAAACCCTAACCATAGAGCATCGCAGTATTCACCCAGATCTAGTATAGTCGAGCACTAAACACATTCACATGGGTTAGATCTAGCACTTATTCATATTATTAAGCACAAAGCATCAACAAATCTATCTATCATTCATCTATATCAAAGCACTTAAGAAAGTAAACACATCAATACATCGCACAAAGCATGACAACACAGGATATACGTGGTTCACCCCCACCCTAGGGCTACGTATACCAACTCTTCTTCTCTTTATTATCTTCGGTCAATTAGCTACATGCACAAAGCCTTGAGATATTACTCCGCAAAGGACAAGAGATCTGTGCACCTTGCTAGATCCTCCTTCCTTGAGTTACAACACAAAGCCTTCCATAGTCTCTTACAACTATTTGCACTTAGCTCTGGAAGACTCGCATAGTATGCACAAAGTAATTACAGTTCACACTTAGCACTTTAGCACTTAGCACAACATCACACAGATTCCTACTTCCCATACACACGCACACCCTCTTACATCGCCTAGACATCTATTTATACTTTACAAAATAGGCCTAAACATGGGTAAACCCATGGGTCGACATCCCCATACCCGTTACATAAGCCCAAAACCCAACAAGTCCTAAAAGAGGGGTTGAGATACCGCGATATCCACTTCGTCTTGCGCTCCGCCTTCGACAACGTGTCGAAGTCCCAAAATGGTCAAAAATGACCAAGGATCCTCAAAACTTGGTCAAGGGCCAACAAAAATCAATGTGGAAGTCAAACAATCAAATTCAATGAAATATGTGATAAGATCCCAAGATGATTTGCATACTTTAGTTAGTTTGAATACAAGAACCAAGAAGAAAGTTATTTGAGATAAAGAATTCCAAAACATTATTGAAGAGATTGCCCTCCCCATCAAGAAAAGAGGAAGGTTAGGGGTAAGTGGAAGGGATGATTTATGTATCAAGATGGATAGGGAAATGATTTCTTCCTCTAGGAAATCCACCTTGTTCACTTCCCTAGGATGAAAACATAAAAGCATTGCCAAAGTTGGTGATAATGGTGATGACAAAGGCCCGATGAACTCTAAGCTTGAGAAGGAACATATTATTCTTTCTATGCCAAAATGAAAAAGGTCTCCAAACTAAACAACCCAAGACTCTTGAGGTAGATGTGAATGACATAGAAATAGACAACCAAGTAGGTGTATTCCCTACTTGGGCCATGATATAATTAGGAAACAACAATTTGATTGAGAGGGAATGTAACATCCCCATTTAATCCCCATAAATTAGAATGTAATTGTGCAAATATGATTTAGGCTGGTGAGTCGGTATGTCTCGGGATAGAGAGCATGTATTGATCAATATGGCCAAGGGTCGAGCTATCTAATTTGTATAGTGAATTATTAATAATTACACGTCATTGGCTACGATACGAGAGGGACGATAACGATGGGGAGCTATGATTCCACAAGAGAAGGGGCTAAAGGTGGGTCCAAGGGGAAAACTCATGTATTTTCCTAAGCTAATGTATCATTACCATCTTATCCTTCCTTTGATTTATTAGACACTCCATCATTGAATTCTTGTAAGAGGTTGGGTGAGGGAGTCAACTCACCTAGTTATGATAGCATGGGTTGAGTACAAGAAAGCATGGAGGGAAGTGTGAGAGTTAAGCAATCCTTTCGGAGAAGAGTGAGAGTCAAGCAAGCATGGGGGGAGAAGGAAATTCAAGTAGGAAGAAGGGATAGTTTTTACATGTTGTTTTTGGGTAGAAAGAAGAGTTGGGGGGTGCTGGGAAAGAGCACCAGTCATGCTAGCCATGGAAATATAGCTTGTTGGGTTGAATTTGGTGTTGAAAATGAGGTTGGGTGCCTGTAACAACTTGGTGGAGATGTGAGATACGCTAAGAGTGAGGCTATGTTCCTATTTTTTTCATTATGTGTTGAGGAAATGTATCAAGAACCTTGAGAAGGCTGTTGTGAGCATTCATGAAGTAGTTGAGAGTTCATGGAGTCCCTAACTATGAGATTTCCTAGCCAACCATGACTTGGAGCATTGGAGGGAAGTGGAAAGGCTTGAGGGGTTGTGTGGCAGAAAAGGGGTATCCCATTCCTTGGGTTGTGCAGGTTGAGGGGAAGAGAGTTGGTGGATTGGAATTGTTGTTGGAGTAGAACTTGGGTTTTGGGTTGTTGAATGTGGAGAGTGGATAGGCAGGACAACCAAACCTCCTAGTGGATTAATAACCTCAGCTCAGGGGTGGCTTGTTGTTGAGAGAAAATGAAAATCAAGCCCATGGTTGGGAGGAACGTCCTTCGTACACAACTAGTTGGTGAATAACCAAAAGATAAAGTTTTATGTAATATTTTATCATGTTTATTCTATTGCATAAATGAATACTTGAATGTCGTTATGTTTGCTTGAATGGTTGCATTCACGTTTTTAAATATATTGTTCGTTGCATGTTGAATTATGGGCTTATTGCCCCTTGTTTTATTTTATATGTATGGGGAGCTTTTAATTCCTTTTTTAGCAGGCTGGGTATGTTACAATTTGGTATCAAAGCTATTGTTTCAACACCAGACTTGTATGGGGTAAAGATCAATACAAAGTTAATAAATTCATGGTTACAGATTTTTATTCTGCATTAAATTTGGGGAGAATGTCAAAATCAGAGTGAAATCCCCAAATTTCTAAGCGAATTCAAGTTGAAATTGCACACAATATGGTCAAAGAGATGATTTATTGCATTGATCTGCAAGTTGCAGAGTTAAAAATTGGTCTGGGAGGTTGAATTTCATGTTTTTATGGTTGTCTTGAAGCTTAGTGTAATGGATGGCTGAGATCATTTTGACCTTAAGATCAATGGTCCAGATTCATTCTAGATTTAGACAAAAATTTATATGTTAAATAAGTTCATCGAGGTGGCAAACTCTTCAACTCTCCAAAGTCACGAATTTCCTAGTTTACCGATGAAGAAAATTTGAATGCACTTAAAAACCCAGGTTTAATTTCCCACTAAAGACGAGTGTGTTTCGACCGCTAAAACTCAGTTGAGAAAGTTCAATGAAGATGAGTTGAAAATTTCCAATGAAAACCAAGAATTTTGAAGTTCGTCGAAGGACAATTTTTGAAGTTCGTTGAAAGACAAATTTTAAGATCGTCAAAGGAAAAATTTCTCAGTTCACCAAAAACCAAATTTTGAAGTGTGTTAAAGGAAAAGTTTTGAGTTCACCGAAGAGACCTTTTTGTAGGCTGCTAAAGTGTGTGTTGAAGGTTGTCGAAGAACAATGTTTGAAGTCTGTCGAAAGTCAAATTCTAAAGATAATTGAAAACCAAATATTGAAACCGTTGAAGGTCAAATTTTTCGATTCACTGAAAGACAAGTTATGAAGTCCGCCAAAAGAAGGATTTTTTTCCAATCCGTCGAAAGAGAGAAGAAGAGAAAGAAAGAGAAAGAGAAGGAAAGAATAAGAGAAGGTAAGGAGAAGAGGATGAAAGGGAAGGAGAAAACAAGCAATTTACCAAAAACAAACATGGAGCCAAAAAACTTGTTTTGGCCATAACAAGAGCATTTCAACTAAGATTCAAAGGACATTTAAGGGGTATGTCCACAGTGACGAGGGCTATAAGAATTCCATTGAGGGCCACTAGCTAATTCTACTTCCATTCTCCGAAAAATGAAAATTAGTGAATTTTGAATATCTTGATCGTGCTTAGTAACCAGGGCCTAGATAATGATGAAATCTTANAATTTTGAATATCTTGATCGTGCTTAGTAACCAGGGCCTAGATAATGATGAAATTTTAAAGATATATCAAAAAGCAGGCATGGAGATATCCATTTAGGATCTTGGAAAAATTCAAGAGTTAGTGTGGAGATGCCCAAACATGCCAAAATCCACTATTCCTGGGCAACTTTTAGGGATTTATGAAATCTTCAAGGGAAGAAAAGGGACCTCAAATTCAAATGACATTTAAGGGGTATGTCTGCGGTGATGAGGGATACAAGAATTCTAGTGAGGGCCACTGGCTAATTCTACTTCCATTCTCCGAGAAACGCAAATTCAATGCACCTTTGAGTAGAATTGACAAAATTCAAAGAGCCATAACTTTTAGCTCGAAAATCATAACAAGGCATGAGTATAACCATTGGAAAGGTAATCAAGAGGATTAAATGATAGAATTTTTAAGTTCCCCAAAGAAGCATATGATGTTTCATAAAGTTACATGAAAAAAGTGGAATTGGATTCCATGAACCATGCGATAACTTAAGATGAAAGTCTTCCAAACAATGTCAATTTTGGAAAAATATTTCCAAATGGTAGAAGTGCGTGCCAGATGTGAATATCAAGTAAGGAAGAGAACATATGCTCATGATGGTGCTTGTGTAGAGGTGAGGCACATTTGGAGCGCAGTAGCCTGGCAATAAAAATGGGGCTAAGTTTTAATAACATGGCAATTATCGAAGAACAGGGGAACACTCAAGGATATAGTGTTAAGTCAAGGACCTATTAAAAAGAATGTTAGATGATATAAATGTAGATTGTGTGGGTCTGTTGCAGATTATAATTCTGAATGACTTGCAAAAATCATATCAACGAAGATTCTCATATGAAACATGAATCCAACAGGTGAAGAATCTCATTAATGGGCACAAAAAGGCAAGGTAAGACTCCATAGCCTTGAAGGTAGAGATGTGTTGACAAATAAAAAGCTTGCTGCAAAATAGAATAAGATCCTAGGAGATAAAGAGTGAGTCATAGGGATGGGTAATCATTGCTAGGGACTAATCTATGAGGACTTAGAAGGATTGCTAGCTATGAATTAGACACTTTTGTCTAAAAGTAATCAGACCAAGAAAGGCACTTCTATTATCAGAGTTTGTAGTGGAAGCGAGATGCAAGTGAACCTAATCTTGGGGATGGGAAAATTGAAGGTCCTTTCACCTTAAAGTGCCAATGGATAAATACAACATTTCCATTGGGAGCAGACTGGTCTTGAGTGGAAAAAATAGGGCCTGAAAGTGAATTACTCAATGAAGTGAACAAAGGTATCCAAAAAAAAGAGAGATGGATTGAGCAAAGCCAATGGAAAACTAGAGATAATGGAAAGGGGTGCCATAATGACATTGGTTAAGCTAATCAGAATACACTAAAACATTAATAAGATGGAATGATAAAAAATAATAAATTATTATATCACTCCAAGGTGCTGGAAGGTTCAACCAAAATAAATTTGGGGCAGGATTGCCTAAGTGGAGGCAACTATCAATATGACAGATTAGTTGGAATTTCAAGATGGCAGAGTGGGACTTGGCTGGAAAATGTTCAGATCAAAGAACAACAGTGCAAAGATGAGCATAGTAATAACACATAAGGCATCGAAGATCTAAGGGAATTCAAGGACAACCATCTAAAATACAAAAATAAATGAATGGATAGATAAATAAATATGAAATAAATATGCATTGAAGAGCATACTAGAAGTAATGTAGAATGCATATAAGAAAGATAGAATGCATGTGCACTAGTAGGCATGTTGAAAAGGAATGTTCAGTGCTTATAGACATGCATGAGCGCATGTGATAATGCCTGGACATGCATATAGAATGTTTGTAGACTACAAGTAGTTTGTTGTTATATATATGAAATAATGATGCTATGATATTTGAATGTGACTAATGATGGATTGTATATCCAAGAAAATTTTATAGCATGGCTAAAAGTGATGATGATGTCGTTGCATATGTGAGCCATCAATATAAAGAAAAACAAGGATTGTAATAATGTTGATCAAGAGGTTGGTGAAGGGAGCCTGTGAGCTTCTACAAAATACCAGTGGATCAGGTAGCATCAAGTAATTTGATAATATGCATGCATGTATGTATTGGGTTGATTATGATGCATAATTACTGAAGGGAATTGAGAGAAGAATTCTATTTAAGTTTCAATATTTGAATTGATGAGTAAAGGCAAAGGGCCTTGAGTATGCAAATGTTGTTTGTTTATTTTTATTTTACTGGAAGAATCAATAACTAGACGGGCACGTACTCGCATGACGTGAAGTCATGTTGTATGATTGCTACCACTATAACCTCCAGGCATGCCAACACGGCCCCTCACATGACACATAAGGTATGTCAAGGGTTTCAAACCAATGACTTCACATAACAGAGTGCCTTGACGGTACACTCCATCACTGACTGTTCTACACCCTAGGGGCTACAAATGTTGTTTGTTGCTTGAATGTAATTATATGATATTTAATTGCATATTGTGTTATGTTGGTTATGAAATCATAACCAAGTCAAGTCATGAGACATACTTGTGCTATAGAAATGAATGTTAATAGATCTAGCCATGTGTGAGGCCATGTTGTGGTTGGATATGGAAGGGTTATGACATCGTACAAGTGCATAATGTGTAATGGTATTCCCTTGTATAATTGATGTTTGGGCTGTAACCTCTTTGCCAAAACTGAAGAGCACTAAGGATTTATGATCCTAGTGTTGTGTATGGGTCGAAGAGGAAGGAATCCAAATGGTTGAACAAGAAAATGGGGAAGAGTTTGGATGATGTGTTGAGGTGTTGGCTAGAACTTTCAACTCACCGTACTGGACTACATGACATAGATATGTGGTATTCTGAAGTCAATGCAAGGATGCATTGTGTAGACGTGGCCATGGGTATTGGCACATTGGTTTATTTATTTTTAAAGTTTGATTGCATTATGAAAAGCTTGGTGTACTAGATAATGCATGGGAAATGGACGATAGTTTAATTCCATTTAATATGAGTAATAGTTGGAAGCGATCGAATTGTCGGTAAGATACAATTCTAAGATCATTTCATAAGCTATCATAAATGTTGCAATGAAAGCATAATGTGCATAATTGACGGGCCCCTATTTTGGCATCCTTTTTGCACCCTTTTGGCATCCTTAAGCATACCCTCTACTTACCTTTTTCCCATACTTTCCATCATTTTTTAGCTCAAAATGACCTTTGGCTAGAGGTATTTATTAGTTTACGGTTTGTTATCTTTTGTTAACTATTAGGAAATGGTTAGAGTAATCACCATACTTACCATGGATTGGCGATTGTTATAGTTATTTTACAACACAGGAAAGACAAGGACCCCATAGCAGAATTACGGTTGGGTTGTAGGAAAGCTACAGATTTCTCATAGCTAGACGACCAGTTAGCTATAATAAATCAACAACACATCCACAATCACTTCTTGAGGGACTTGATAAAGGGGCAAAACATAGGAGATACGATTCCAGCTACTTCTAGACTGGGCATGTGAAAGCAAGGTCAAAGAACAAAGGATTGTGGAGCATGCTCAAAGTAAATCTTGCTAAGATGAGATATGGGTTTGAATGTGTAAACATGAATCATCTTGGATATTCTAAATCTTTGTATATAGACAACCAGTGTGCATACCCGAATCCAAACTTGTGTAATAATCGAGTCACAAGTTAACCGATTCAAATTGGTTAAACTAGAGTTTGGAAAATAATGAACGGTTTTTGTTAAAGACCGTACGTGTAATAGTCAGATAGCTTAGTTTAGTTTGATGAGAGGCCACTATATAAGAAGCGATCCATCTCCCTCAAAGGATATATAGAAAACTTGTATTGCAACCATGTGGCGTGTATTTTGATCTTCATTTAACAAAAGTATTGGTGTGAGCTTGTTGCAATGTTCTTATGTCTGTGAAGTGTGGATCTGATTAAGTAGCCCCTGCAGTTCTCTTTCAGTGCCTTGTATGAGGAGGCAAGGCCCCCTCCCTGGATAGGTTCTGTTGTAATAGTAGTAGGTTTCTTAGATTAGTCTTTGCTTTAATTTGAAAAGTGTGGTTTGTTAATCTTGTTACAAGTGTTAATTATTGTTTCAATAATCTTTTGGTGTTTACTCATATTTTTTATTTGTATACAAAGTTTTCTTAGTATTTTGTGGCCAATATAATTCAATTATGTTCCTATGTTTGTAAAGAGATTGATTGAGCCAAGTTTTTCACAAGAAAACACAATCGTTTTAAAAAGATAACATTTCCAATTAGTACCTTTCACATTTCATGTAGAGTGCCAGCTTTATATTTCAAGTTAATTAATTTATGTAATCAGTTTCATTAGCATTTCCATGCTCTGGTGTGATTTTAGATAACAAGCACAAATCCTCTTAATGAACTTAACACAATTATGATATGAGTATCAATGTTTGACAATTTGGCAAAGATATAACATTTCCATTCCTACAAGTGTGATTCATTTCTACAAATGTGATTTGTTTATGCAAGTGTGATTTACCTCTACAAAGTGTGACCTATTTCTGCAATTCTGATTTAATTATGCAAATGAGATTTATTCTTGTAAAGTGTGGTTTCAATTTCAAAACGAGTGATTTTAGTTCAACTAGTGTGAAGCTTATTTCCCACATGTGTAAAGTTTATTTCCAACAAAAGTGATTTCTAGTTTCAATGACTTCTTTTACTGCAAAGCAAAAGATTTATCTCAGTGTCCTTGCCAACATTGAATACATTTATACTTTGTTTGTAATTGTCATTATTAAGACTACAACTACAAAACCAAATCACTGTATGAATACCTATTTCTTGCATTTATAGTGTACGATAGTTCACAATTTCCATACAAATCTTAGATTGATGATTAAATGAACAGACCCTTTGGCTACTTCTTCGAGTAATTGGAAAGGTAATTAAAGGGCCCCACAATAATTATTGACAATTTGTTTGGCTAAATGAAATTTGAGAAAAAATTGCATGAAGAGTGGTCTTGGATATAGTAATGGTGTAATTCCACAAGGAACATTGATGTCTACTGTTGCAAGAGACAAACATTATTATAAGGAATCTGATATTGGAAATTTTGAATTTCCTTATGAAATAGATTTAAATTAACAAGGGAAATTGCTATGATGATGTCTCATGATGGTTGCAATTGTGTGATACAAATGAGATGATGGCTATTGAAGTTGGAAAGCTCGGTAAGAAGGCTACCGTTAGGACAATGGAACCCTATGATTTCCATAGAGTGTAAATCACTAGTGGATGTCTGGTGATGAGTTGTTCTCTCCTTGCGCATAAAAGAGTTGGCAAGATGGATTGCCCAAGGGACTGTGTAGCAACAAAGGGTATGGTTGAGCCTAGAGGGTGAGTGTAGTAAGGAAGAGGACGCTAAAAAATGCATATGGCGTGGTGGCCAAAATCATGAGGGTGTGTCAGATAGGATAATGAGTTGAATTCTTGCCCATGGAAGATTTGTGAAATAGAGAAATAACCTTATAGATAAGTATTGGTTTATGGTTACAAACTCACTCTTAAGTAAATGTTGCATTATAGAGTTGATGACTCTTGTAGGAAAGATAATTGTCAAATATTAACTCGTGTAGGAAAGATAATTGTCAAATATTAACTCGTGTAGGAAAGATAATTGTCAAATATTAACGGCTATAACATGTATGCTTTCATGATGGTTGTATAGGAATTGCTAAAGAATGAAGACATGGACCAAGTGCATGGAAAGAAGAGCATCAAAAGGAAGCAGAGCTCTGGAGCGAAGGCAAGGAATACGTAAAGTTCAATGGACTTGTTACAACTCAGAAGAAGCAACGTGAGAGCTAGAAGAGGCACATCTGCAACTATTTGAAAGTTTGGAGATTCCATTATCATAGTTGAAGTTCCTAGAGCCACAACTTTGAGACTTCATGTTCGACCTTGTGCCGAAGCCTTGGAGGAAAGTGGTACATCCCGAGGGAATACGGTGCAGAGAAGGGGATACCCTTCCTTGGATTGTGAATTTTGAGGGGAATGAGAGTCTGTTGGTTGGAATTGTTGTGGGAATCAACAAATTGTGAAAGTTTTTGCAGTTGGGATTCTTGGAGCCGCATCTCCGAGACTTCATGACTGGTTTATGTTGGAGCTCTGGAGGGAAGTGGTAGAGCCTGAGGGATTACGRAGCAAGAAAAGGGTACACTTCCTATGTTTTAATAATAAAATGTGATGCCAACTGTTAAGAGGACATGGATAGAGATGGGGGCTGAATTAATCCACAAGAGAGGGGAGGGTCTAAGAGAATGCCTAAGAGGGGGTCCAAGGGGGATTTACCCATGTATATTAATTAAACCCATTTTCCTAAATTACTATTGATATATGGACCTTCTAATTTTTTATTAAGTGTTCCCAAAGCCAATCATTGAATACATGTAAGAGGGTGAGTGCCAGAAGTCACATCCCATAGTTATTGGGCACATGGGGGCTGAGTACAATCAGCTTGGGGAAGTGTGTGAGTCAAGAAATGCAAGCCAAAGGGAGGAAATTCGTATGGGTTGGGAGGGCAGTTTTAGACAATCGATGTTTTTGCATGACCAATAGGTCGAGAGCAAGAAAGAGAACTTGGAGCTAAAACAACCATGGAGGGGAAACTCTAGAGCTTGTTGAAGCGTATTTGGAGCGTTTTGGAGCTGGATATTGAAGAGCCAAGTTGTCAGGTTTGAAGAGTGAACTCATGTGTGAGTTGCACTATAGCAACAAGTGTTTGTTATTGTTTGCTGGTAGTTTTCCCGGTAGCAAGTTCCCTTGAATTCCCAGCTGAGAGATTCCTGGTTACTTGTGCCAGAGAGACCCTGATAAACAAATGGGACGCCCAAGGGATTAAGATCAGTGAAGGGGTACATTCCTTGGGTTGGGAAGGTCAAGAGGAAGAGAGCTAGTGAAAAACCAGGATAGTTGTAGGAGAATATCAATGGGTTGTGAGTTTTATGAGTTGTGAGTGGACTAGTGAGAGACCACCCTCTTTTGTGGATTGCTAGCTTTAGCTCGAGGGTGATTTGCTATTGAGATTTGGAACAACAAGTCTATGGTTGGGTGAAACGTCCGTCCCAAGCAGTTGGTTG
>JASDQU010681231.1:0-16682 GCA_032191745.1 Picea mariana
AGCCCCCCCAGACCCCGCAGAGGGGGTACCCCCCCTCTACACTCCCCTGCGTGGAAGAGTGTACATACTTCTGGGGTGTAAATACTTCATGGGGTATAAACACGGTTGAAAGCAAGGACCTCTGCATCATGAAGATAATCAGGCTCCACAGCCAACATTTTCCTTTTCTTGTCGTCAGACCCGTAGTATGGAGACATTGTTCTCTATATTCAAAATTTGAAGTTTGCTCAACATCTCTCATGAGATGTCTGAGGACGTATATGATACCAAGCTAAGAAATACCTTATTGTCAGCGACACTTTGTATCATCGAGGAGTAAACAATATCATGTGTTTTTGTTTAACTCGTGAAGAAGCCAATTGTGTTATAAACGACTGCCACCTTGGGGCTTGTGGTGGTCATCTATCCAGGCTTACGAAAACCTACAAAATTTTGTGAGATGGTTAGTTTTGGCCATATATCTTTAAATATTGCATCAAAGTGGTTAAGAAGTGTCACCCCTACTAGGTGTTCACTCAGAAAATGAGCTCGCACCCATCCCCTCTCCATCCATTCATCACCGTCGGTCCCTTCACCAAGTGTGGCGTTGACTTTGTGGATTGTAACCCAACATCATATTGGGGGAATCAACACATTATTGTGGATGTAGACTACTTTACTAAGTTGGTTGAGGCCATGCCTACAATTAAATACGATGAGAAGATTGTCACCTTCTTCGTATTCAATCAAATTATAGCCAGGTTGAGAATCCTGAGTGAGATTGTCAATGATCATGAAAGTCACTTTCAAAATGAAATGATGGAAGAACTAGCATCTAAACTGGGGTTTAAGCATGGTCATTCTTCCCCTTACTACCCCCAGGAAAATGGACAAGTAGAGGCCGTAAAAAATTCTCTCAAGACCATTTTGCAGAAAACTGTGAGCCAAAGAAAATCTGACTAGCATATCATGCTATATCCTACACTTTGGGCATACCAAAAATTGGTCAAGAATTCCATCGGTTTTTCTCCTTTCAAGTTAGTACTTGGTGTGGAGTCAATATTACCTATTGAACGTGAAATCCCTTATCTTAGATTGGCATTTGCGCTCCTACCCGACAATTCTAATCTCAAACGATGCCTCGTACACCTAGAGAGTCTAGATGAACAACGTCGAGATGCCTCTATGGATATTGAAGTGAATAAAAGACATGTCAAGGTCCAGTATGATAATTCTATATATCCTCAATTGTACGTTGAGGGTGACTTGGTCCTTCTATATGATCAAGCCAAAGAACCATTGGGGGTAGGAAAATTCAAACCCATGTGGCACGGTCCCTATATCGTGCGACGTGTCTTAGAAAAAGGATCCTATGAATTATAATATTATGAAGGGAACATGTTGGTTGAGCCTAGGAATGGGATCTATTGGAAAATATATTATGATTAATCCCCAAGATTGGGCATAACTGTTTGTATACTAATGTAATTTAGTGTATATATCTTTTCCCTTTATTTTTATCTTCGGCTTGCTTATCGAGTTTTCCCTTGGTTGGCAGATGTCAATAGAGTCTTCGGTCTACTTAGGATTCACAGAAGGGGCCAGTCATCATAAACAAAACTTGGCTTCCATCGCTTGGGTTTTTTACTCACTCGAGTGTTTGCTGGTGTCTTCAGGTGGCGTATGCCTAGGGCCATCCACGAATAATGTGGCTGAATATAACGTCATTATAAAAATTTTGTGCGATGTCATTTCACATAGTATTTGATCTTTATAGGTTTGCCTGGACTCCCAGTTAGTAGTATGTCAGTTGAATGACAGTTACCATGTGCGTGACCCTACTTTACTATGATGATTCCTACGAGTACGAATTTTGGAACGACAGTTTGATTTTATTACTTATCATCACATACCTAGGATTTCTAATTATGTATCCCATGCATATGCTAATTTTGTTTTGGATTGGCATTTGTCACATAACTAAAGAAAATAAAACATTCTCATCAATGTACACATTGTAACATAAGTAAAGAGGAAGAACCATGTTTTTATATATATTTCAAAAAATATGATGTTTATAGTACAAAATTGGGGCTAATACCCTCAATATACATATACAGTTGATCATACAATAGTCATGACATCTACACCTTTGGTTCCGAATGAGTTTCATGATAGAAAACTATGATGTTTGTGAGATGCTGAAAGAGCCTCACCCAAGCACGATGCACAAATACCACCTATCGTTGCATAGTCTCCGTCAGATCCTCCACCTAAACCATAGGAATCCTTTGCATCAAAAGAGACAGGTTTCTCTGCATGTTTTGAAGGACTCTCTCTGTGTCCCCTCCCACTGCCTCATCTCCCCAGTGCCTCTGATGATGTCATGGAAGTCCTTCCGGTCATCATGGACCTACGTATGCATCACATACATGTTTAGTTAGTACTTAACATCATCCAAAAATATTTTTTTTTTACTATACAAAAATACAAAACCAAAATGAAATATTTAAAAAACTTTAGCATACCTATGTCTCTGTAGGCGATCCCTGGTGGTAATGGCAGGTCAAGATCTCTTTTGAAGTTGATCCTTGTGTAACGGTAGCCATCTAGATCTATGACCTGTCATATCCGCCAAAATAAGAAGTCATCATTGTAGGGTGTTGGCACCCTACCTCCCCCCTGCCGCCTCATCACCTCGGTCCACCATGGCATGGATAGATTGGGAGGTCCATGTGAAATAATATCGACTCTAGTTCCCAAGCCTGGAACTCGCTCAAAGAAAATTCTACACAATATATAAGAGAACCCAAAGTTCCTTTTACTACCCTGTTTTCATTATGTCAATTGTCTATTCATGTTATCCAGCAATGAGGTGCACCAATCATACACTGTGGGTATCAAAAACTCCACTGAGTAGAATATAATTGGCCTTGATGCTTGGTGCAAAGAGGTTGATCCTGTTATCCATGTCAAAACGAGGACAACAATATTGATGCTAATATTGTTTATCGCTCTAATGGGGAGTTAAATTTGGGCTTTCTCAATCCCTTCAATGCAATGAGCGTCTATGTATTCCTCAATTTTCATACTTCTCCCAGCTCCCTGGGCTTTGAGGTTGACCACCTCACCTCGACATGACAATCCTGTCAAGAAATAAATGTCCTCAACTTCAATCCTTAATGGTTGTCCATCAAGGTTGAAGCTATCACTATTTGGACCCTAGTAATCCATGAGAAACTGTAGCAATCTCACTTGGGCCCTCATACCTTTGAGAGCCAAAACATAATATAGCCCACATATTTTCAATTCCATTTGGGCCCCTAGATCTCTCTACACTGTAGCATCTACCTTCTCATGTTCTCTTTCCCTTCACTCTAGCACCATCCTGTAAGAGACAAACCCCTTTTTGAGTTAGCAACCACTAAAAATAATTGTTTACAGACATATACACGGGTTGTAGTGTTCACAGTCACATATAGGGCTGATTATATGCTTGTTGTATTTTAAATAATCACGTATAAGCATGTGTATATGCGACCCAATGAACTATAGCCTGCGTACACCTAAAGTTTCAATTTGTGCCCTAAATAACTTAAAAAATGGAACCTAATTACAAAATATAATGCACTGAAAAGAAAGAGGAGAGGAAGATGAGTTAACTGGTCCAGAAGATCATTGATTCCATGGCTTGTAGCTCCCACAATCACTAGTAGAAGTTTGGAGGAAATTTGGTCCAAAATCCACTATTTGGGTAAAAAATGCAAATAGTAAATTTGTTCTTTTTTACTATTTATAGCATAGTTTCAGACAATATTTTGTCCTAATGGACTAACACAACAGTGGATTGAGTTGGTTTTTGTAGTTTTATCCAGGGATTCTTACTGTTTTCAGTGCAATGTCACCTGTTTGTAACTTTGGATAGGTATTTTCATTACCCAGCATATAGGATAAGTAACCATTCCATCATACACACTTGCATCGTCCTATGAATGTTGCTCATATGTCTTAGGTACAAACCCATTTTATAGTGACATAGAACCTTCTATCTCCAACTAGAAGTGCCGTTATCAAATGGTAGAGACTTACCAAACATGGGTACCCTAGTTAGATCTTTTGCTTCATTCAGTGCCCATGCCAATATTTTTTCCATAGGACCACGATTCCCTTATAGATAATACATGACTTTATGCTGGCCCTCATTTCTTACTCATAAACATTTGACCTATAGCTAGAGGACTCCCAAGAGAATTTGATTTAATCTCTTTTCCGACTCGTATTAAAAAAGTGAAAATATTACCGAGTGAACTTGTCTCTTTCACACTCATAAATTGGATTTTAAAGGACGTCTATTTGGTGAAAGTTTATCCCTTTTTTAAGCCAAGTAGACTAAGATTATGAAAAATTACATTTTTTTGGCGTTAAGTTGTAATTTCATCTCATGCCCTTGCTTGCAGTATTGAGTCTATTGTCGGCTCTCTCTTTTGCATTATAAGTCGTTCACCTCAACAATTTGCATCCTCAACCAAGAAGAGTATTTTTTATATCCTTTGCATCTTGAAACCCTATACCCAGGAGGAAACATTCCCCTGAGTTTCCATCTCCCGCATGCACCTCCTTGCATTGAGCATAGGTATGTTCTACTGCTAGAACTAGTTTTTCTTACTTGCAATACTTGTTTCCTCCTTTGTATCATAACATTCATTTGACTATGAAAAAACAATAAAAAGATAGGAGGGAAGGGAATATTATCATATATTGGCAACAATCATGTCGCCTTTAAACAAATAACAAAATTTTTGAGCCCACTTGTCATCAAAATTTTTGTTTAGAATGACCTTAGGACATTGAGCTCATTAAAAAGAGTTTACTCACCTGACTGGTTACTCTTCTAGTCCCTATGAAGAGTTTTATTGATGCCTTCTCCATATCAATGTTTCATCATTGAGTATATGCTTCCAGAGTCTTCCATATGTCTTATGCTCTTGTTCAAAGGATGTATATCAACCTATGTCATCCATTCCTCAAAACTCTTGACTTTGTATGTCGGACATACCCTTAGTCTGTCTCAGAATCACATGAAGTTGTATTCCTATGGTGCACCCTAGTCCTACTTTCCACATTGGTAGGTAAACTTGAACCTAGTATTCGACATTTCATCATTGGTCATTGAATGGGTGGTTTCCCTTGTGTTCAACGACAAGAAATATATTCACACATTGGGATTCGTGTTGTGTCTTGGATTCCATTATCCCTATTGGTGTTTTCCTCTCCTTTGTCAAAAAATTTCCTTATTGGCTCCTATTCAGAGGGTATTTTTATGTACCACTTGCATCTAGCACACATGAAATATGAACAGGGTTATTGGTTTGTGAACATGTTCTTTGTCCGATTTCCTCCAAATCATCAAGCTCCTTCTTTATACCTCGTGTTGAATGATGAGAGATTCCTTAATTCTCTCCTTTCAGTGAGTCTCCTTACATCAACTTCATCTCATCTATTCTGGAGATGAGACCTATAGTCCTATGAGTACCTAAAGGCTTGCAGTCATTAGTGCCAAGTTCTCTCGCCATCGACTGTTGGGAATACATCAATGTCTTCTGATGGATGAATTCTTCAAGTGTTCGACCCAAAATCCTTTATTAACGCTTGTAAGAATGTACTCGGTGCCTTGATACCTACTTTCATTATCGGTAGGTTGTCTCGTGTTTGTTAACGGTATACCTCAATGAACGATAATCAAATGAAGCATCGTTGTGTTCGACCTCAAATCATTTATTCACATAATGTAGACTTGCACCTTTGGTGGATTGTGTAGAAGAATTGAAGACATCAATTTATAGTTGCAACTTCCCTGAGTTGTTGTTGCCTTTCATTTGACCAATACCTATGTGACTTCAGTGATCATTGGATATCAGATTGTACTCCATTGTATATAGATATCTTCAGATTGATTTTGAGACTAGTTTTAGTGGGCATTGTTCATGACTATGACAACCTTTGGCATGTATCCACCTTTGTATTACCTATTCATGCACATAGATAATTGTTTGGTATATTTTCACATGGATCTGCAGTGTAATTCAAATTGATAGCCATGTGTGCAATTCAGTACAGACTATAATGAGAAACTAGTTCTTCCAGCTGGGTCCCCATTACTCCAATTCTGGGTCTTATAATGTATTTTGGCCATCACAGATACTCCTATGACATCACACATTAGGGGGCATTTGTTATAGCAATATTTTCCTCACCCTATGAAAACTTGCACATACGACCTTTTTCCATTTCCCTATGCAGACTTGAAGACCCTTTTTGCAAATCCCAGAGCTAAAAACATTATTTTTCCACATATACATTCCCTACCTATAGTACAACATGCATATACGCATGTTTCACCACTACATCCCATGTACATCGATATTTGTGCCAAAATAAAAAAATGGTGTCGGGTTTCCATGTCATGTCATGAGATCCATGATCCTTGACCTTCCATATACTACAAATGTTTTGAATCAAACCTTCAGTTCCACTTGAAGGCTACAAATGGGCCAAATCTGAGCTATGGAAAAGGGGAGAAGAATTATACTTTGAGAGAAACGTTACTCTGGATAAATTATTCGCTTCATATTGAGTCTACATCCCTTTCTCCTTTAAGTCTGAACACATTGTTCAACCTCCAAGCTCTTTCCTACTTGATTAAGAACCTCATTGTCTCTCTTATATGATTTGCCTTTGGTGGAGGATTGAAGTGGTGGAGGCCCAGATGGAAGGAACTTAGTTTCTCGGTTCCAAACTGTGTCGACACAAAATTTTGTAATTCATTCACTTCTGCTAATTACATTTTAATAGAAATACTCTTTTCTCATCCAATTAATATCTTGTGAATATTTGAACTGTTATTCCATGGGCATATTTGTTATGAATGTTGATGGATTATGATATTGAATTTGCTAACATTATATATTATCACCATATTCTTGCATTTCTTGGTTGTTGAGGATTAGTTATAGGTGTATTTATTTGAGTCAAGTGCTCAACGGTGGACTTAATTGAATGTATGGATGAGGTAGGCGTTTTATATTCTCTTGCTAGCATATTTGTTTATATATCATACTTGATATTAGAGTTGATTTCTATAGTCATGTATGTCTGTTGTGGTTTACCCCTAGCCATAGAGAGATTTTCCCCGTATCAATAATTAATTATTTGATGACTGTTGGGAAAATATTCGACTTTCACAACTATCCTCTTTTATTGGACACATGTATGAGACAATTTTTTTCATAAATTTAATGTTGGAAGACAAATGGAACAACCAGGTTAAAAATATTTGATCATGAATCCATGAGTGGGGAACATGTTTGAGTTACCTCATGGCTGATTGTTACAAGTGGCAAGAGTTTAATTTTACCACTAGCAACCCCTAAAAATCAGGGATTTGTAAAGCTACGAATTTCCCCAAGGAGGGAAAGGAATGAAAGACCTAGGCACAAGAATATATACAACATATGTGGGAGGTAGGACGTTTCTTATTATGTGGGACGATTGATATTTGGTTGTCGTTATGAGCACTTACAGTGTGAGGAAAGGCATATTTTGATCTGTTGTTGGTAACTATAGTTGAGGAGGATAAGAAATGTTTCCCTTATGGACTCATGGTCAGGCTAGGGGGTGATCAAGACAAGTGACTATGGTTGGGTGGAACATGGATGTTCCTTTTGTTTTCCAACATCAACTTATTAAGATATGTATCTCATCTATGAATTTCATTATTGGTGTTATATCTATGGTTGTGATCTGTTAGGAATATGTTTGGATTGTATACACATAAGGAAGATCTGTTTAAAGAGATTGTATAGGCAGGTTATGTTATGGTTTGCTACAATATAATATTGTTTATCTAAAATATGATTGTTGTATATATATTTGACTATGTATATAGGCATGCATATAGAAATAAATAACAAGCTATGTTTATAGGGCTATTGGCCAATAAAGATATATACATTTATTACTCTTTGCATCTATATATAATGAGTTATTGTAGGAAATAAATAAAATTATACTGTATTATTATGGTGCTACTATCATGTTTAAAATAGGTGGAAAGAATAAAAGTCCAAACACATTTTTTTTTTTACATCTATTACCCCATAAAGGTAGTTGATACAATATACCTCATATTTTCTTGCAAAAGTAACTATTATAGTCAATAGGTCATTATCCAAACATTACAGTTGGGGTATCGTAGGACCCAAACGTTTTACAACCTTTTGTTTTTTTAAGACAAAACTCCCTATCTAATCAAAACAAAAATATAAACGGACTACATAAAACTGTCTATGAATTCTCGCAAGGAATGGTAGAAGAAGATGGAACCTGAATACCTTTTGTGGATAGGATGAGTGCCTCGCCAAGTGGATGGGATTCGTCCCAAATGTATAATAACAAATAAAATGTTTTAGTAAATTATTGCAATAGAAAATTACTAAATATGTAGCAAAGTAAAGAATTGAATTACTTAACTTGGGTTTCGATGTTGAAAGAAACATCCTCACCAAATTGCAAAGCCACCAATCCAAGACAGAGAAGGGAAGTGGGTGAATTGTTCACCTGATGGGTTCCCTCGCAAGACAAATAGGGACCCATCATCAATGCATATACTAGTGAAATAATTATCAATTGCATAACAAAAAAATCATAAGCAAGTAAATCCTATAGATTACATTTGATAAAGAAAAGAGTTGAGAAAGAAAGAGAGTTACAACATAAAACATTAAGTGAGATTATAATAACAAGAAATCATTACTTGGGAAGGAGTAATTTTAACTATTGATAAAAGGTCGAAGCCACTATGGAATCTTTAATCATAGTTACATTATACATGAGGATGATTTCTAAACAAAGCTACCTTTTACATAGACAGAGAATTAATTTTTATATTCTGGACAATCATACAACTATTCAATTAAAGAAACATTGAATCAAAAATTACCATAGTGAAGCGAGAAGGCATTCTCAGTATAAAAGGATTCATTAATCTTTATTAAAAGAAACACCAAACTAAATTTGGGTTTTAAATAATCAAAAGTATCATGTAGGTTTCGAACAGAGTGGTCGAAGGCACTTGGGATCTTCGAAGAATTTTGTATGGTTTGTACCAAGGTCTAACAAGTTATTATTCCATAGCACAATCACGATGGAGATAGGGCATGATACTCCTTAGTGAGGATTATTGTTTTAAAATAACTATCAAACCCTATGTAAGGAGGTTTGGTATACCTTTTCAAATGATTAAGGGTTTCCTCTAAAATCACAATGTGTAGAGTAAACGAATAACCAGTAAAAAATATGAAGTATGAAAAGATTTAAATAGGGTGCGGTCAGAGATAATGATATAAGAAAAATTTTACCTGGTCACGATCTGACTTAGGTCACGGGATAAATAAATATTTAACATTGTTGATTAAAAATCCCTCTTGCGTCAAATGAAATCCCATTAAACGAATGGCATATAAAGAAGAATAGTGAATACATGAATTTCCATAGAGAAGAGTAATACAAACAGGGACAAAATGAGCATGCACCCCAACATATAGATAGGGGTTTTGTTTATGAAATACATTGCTTAAATAGAGAAACAGAACACATGCATGCTAGTACACAGATAGAGAGGAAAACCACACAAATATAATTTATAGATAGTGAAGAACAACACATGCACTCAACATAGACGAAGAGATATCCCATCAAAATACATAGACATATGATAGTTACCACAAAGGGTGAAACTTCTAAATTACAGGACAATACTATGAATTCATCGGGGAGGGGATACGAAAACAAAAAGGAAGGATTGACATAGAGGATGCCTTCGACATAATAAAATGAATCATGGAAACTACTATTAGGGAAAAATCCCCTTTGAAATAGAAACATTTCTTCAAAGAAATTTTAAAATACAACTGTATATTAATGATAATTCTAGAAAGATAAGAGGGTCGGAGGAAAGACTTACTGTGGACAACCTGAGGAAGAAATGCAACATTCATTGTCACAGGCCCGAGAAGGTTAACCATCGTGACATTGTTATATTGATACCATAGATTCAAACCAGTTATTAACAGAAAATTGTCACCTTGCTACCACAGAGCAAGAGTCGAGTAAGGTTAGCCTTGCAACACCATCACCTTGCTAATACGAAGAAATATCCAAGTAAGGTTACCCTTGAAACACCATCACATTGATACTATAGAGGATGAGTTGAGTAAGGTTACCCTTGTGGCATCATTACCCTATTACCACAGAGCCAGGAAAATCACATTGGTAAAACACACAGAATGGAAAACCAAATGGAATGACCATGAAGGAAAGGGAACTTTGTGCCTCTCGATTTATATAAGGTCGAATAGTACGCTACCATGTGAATCCATCTTAACTGGCGAGCCAAGAGTGGGGATTTCCCTGTAACATCAGAATGAAAGGAGCAGTGGAAGCATGTCACCATTAATGGATTTTGACAGTTTAATAACCTAAGTCTAGGTTCACCGTCCTACAACCACCATATTAAATGCTCCTCAATTTCCGTAAAGGTCGATCTCTAATTGTAATGAGAACTAATGGGGACATGTTACGACCATAACTACATATTTATGTGGATTGTAAGTCCCATATATTATTTCCATTACTTTAGGATTGGACAACCAATGCGTTGGTTGGGAGTTAGGGTTTAATCTCTAAACTCTTCCATTTGTGAAACTTAGTGTAAGGTTTAAATCATGGGTATATTCATTAAGGTTCGTTCAAGAATAAGGTAAGGATTATGTAATAATCTTTGAAACTTATAGTGAATGTTATTAAAATCTTAATATATGACTTCCATAGTAGGTATTGGTTATAACATTTAGATGTTCTAGAGATATAATGTATGGCTTATCTATTAACCCTTAATTATGTCATTAAATCCCTATAAACAATGTATCACTTAAATAATGGGTGGAATAATCATAGATGATATATGGACCTCGATAGGTCTAACCACCAATGCGTCAATACGCTAATGTTACCTATAAATAATGAAGCTTATCAGCAAATGAGGTGTCGAACTTAAGCACTCTTGTAGCCTTTAGAATGAGTGATGATAATGCTACACCTACAAAGGAGTTAATTAACAAATTGAGACATAATTTATCTTGTGACATGAATAGTTGTCATACATAATAGACGTGGGTTTTTCCCCATTAAAAAAATAATTATTTTTGTGAAATTTGGGGTAAATTACACTCCATGAGTGGGGAACAAGTTTGAGTTAACTCAAAGTTGATTTTTATAGGTGTTAGAAGTTGAATTTGGCCACTAGAAACCCCTAAAAATCAGAGATTTTTAAAGCTACGAATTTCCCAAAGAGGGAAAGGAATGGAAAGACCTAGGCACAAGATAAATACAACATATGTGAGAGGCAAGACATTGCTTAGTATGTTGGGGAAAATTGAGAAACTTTTTGCTGTTATGAGCACATCTGGTGTGAAGAAAATAATTTTATAATATGTTGAATGTGACAGTAGCTAACGAGGATAATTCAATTCACCCTTATGGAGTCATGGTCAGGCTAGGGGGTGATCAAGACAAGGGATCGTGGTTGTTTGGTTCTATGGTTGGTTGGAACGTGGTTGTTCCATTTTTTTCCCATCATAATTATTTCATATATGTATCTCATATATGTACTTTATTGTTGATGTTATATCATGGATAATATATGGTTGTTAAATTGTTTTAAATTTTATACATATAAGTAAAATCGGTTTATATTGAATTGTCTAGCGATGTTAGATCATGGCTTACCACTGTGTAGAATACTTGTAGTGGTGTTTTATATGTAGTATAAATGTTTAGAATATATATATATGTGTGTGTGTGTGTGTGTGTGTGTGTGTGTGTGTGTGTGTGTGTGTGTGTGTGTGTGTGTGTGTGTGTGTTTATATGTGTGTATATATAGATAAATAGAAAAACTGTGTAAATGTGCATTTGGGCCATTATGAATTTATTTTCTTAATTGTTATACATTTCTGTGCAAAATCAAATACTTCAGAAAGAAATGTGTAAACATGATGTATTGTATACTACTATCATGTTGATTATAAAGAATAAAAGTCCCAAATACATTATGTCATCTACTATCCAGAGAAGATATATGATACAATGAACTATAAAATGTATGCAAAAATTTAATTTATTACAGCCAATAGGTTGCTAATCGAAACGTTATAGTTTGAGTTCCTTAGAAACAAGAACTCCATAGCTAATCTAAAAAGATATTTTAAAGTACTACACGACTATTTGCGTGTGCGCATGGACTGGTGGAATAGATATGGAACTCAAATACCTTTTTTGGATGGTCAATCTTATTCACCAAGTGCACAATTCTTTTTATTTCAACCTGCAAAGGAGTAATGCTATATTATTAGAAACTTACTCATGTACAAAACATTAAAGAATATGATAAATGAAAGAGTCAAAGAATATTGAAATCATGTTGAATTCCATAGGGTCTTTGTTTCTTTGCGAAGTAGTCGATCCATGACCCAGGATAGGTAGTGGGTGTGTTATTCATCTGATGGGTTCCCTCAGAAGACAAAGGGACCGATAATCAGTTTATGTACATGCGAAATTACTACTCGTGGAAGTAATAAAACATAATAAAACTTCTATTTAAGTTCGGTAACCTTGATATCCTATAACTTATAATATGAAAGGAATACCAACATAAATCAAGAGTAGAGTTATAATAACCAACGAGTATTACTTTGAATAAGAATACCCAAAATTCATATAGAGGGACAAAGAATACGGTGATAACTAACATTGTAAAACAAATATACCTTTATGCATAGATGGGAATAATACTAGAGTAAAGGAAGCATTAAAATATGTAGTAAGGATAAAGATTTACAAAGTGAGATCTTGACATATTTATACACATATATACAAAGAACTTTAAATCACGAAATTCCACAAAGGCGTAGAGGAGGAGATCTAGGTGAATGAATATTACAATGAGGACCTAAGTATTTATTAAAATTGAATGAAAGCCTTGGTTTAATAAAAAAAGAAGACCCCGTGTGTTTTAAACAAAGTTGACGAAGGCACAAAATATCCTCAGACTTGTGGATGAATTGAACCATAATCGTCAAGATAACATTAAAGGGAACTGTTGAAATGGTCATGGGTGTTTAAAACAGAGAGAGAACGACATTCTTCTCATAAAGGATAGTCTTTAACCAATGTTTATATACAAAGAGGTGTTGTTGTTATTTACAATGATAATAACTTTTAACCTTGGCATATAAAATACAAAGTGCATTTATAAAAGTACAAGCAGGGTTAAATAAACAAAGCTTGTAACAAATCATTTAGTGTGTGAAGTTCAAAGATCACGACCGAAGGTAAGGAGGCAACTAATTATTACCTATCCATAAATTTTACCTAGGGTTTACTTGATAGGTCCTTAACACTGTCAATTAATTTTTTCCTTACACAGGAACCTCTCGAAACAAAGGTCGCGGGTTATAACGACTTTGTAAAGACTTAAACAATTCACAAGAATATTGCAGAGAGTTTAAATTATAACCTTGTGATCATATTTTGACAAGGAGGAACCCAAAGATACAACCCTAAAGGAACATATCCAGGATAGGAGAAAACGTAATAACAACCCGAGAGTTTAATTTCAAAGGGATTTACCTATCATACAAGTAATTTATCTAACACCATGGAATCCGAAATGAGCACAGTGGAAGTCATAGTATCGTATGGGTATTATTCCATAGAGAACACACATTTGCATAGACAGAGAAATATTTTCCACAAAGAACACGCATTGACAGAGAAAAATTTCTTAGAGGGTACGCATTTCATATACCAAGAAATTATAATACAATGAACATAATAGGTTACATGAATAAGGAGTGGTACAAAGCACAAGTGCAAGGGAAAACGCATAACTCCAAAAAAAACCGTTTAAAAATGTATTACGAAGATAACAAGTTACTTACAACATCTATGGAGAGAATTTACAAATCTCCTTAATGCCACTCTCCACCAGGGCCGAATTCCATTACAGAGTCGAATATAAACGTCGGTCACATACAATGCAGAGACAAAGTGTTTTACAAAAATGTAGAGGCAACTACGAAGAACGGTTGATACCTCGAGCTCCCCGCTAGTGGAGTAGGAGTGATTGTAGGCCCACAACTCTGCCATGTGAATCGACGGAAGTGGCCAGCCCACATTAGTCGTTTCCCTACCGGGATGATTTTAAGGATGGAAATTTATTTTAAAATGTAGAAACCTTGGAAAATCTTGGTAATCCTTCATATGCCAACTATAAATGTTTGGCGATTTTTTTGTAAAAAAATTCAAATTTCTAAGGATTTTATATAGTTTGTATAACATTTTGGCCATTTTTAAGGTAAAATAATTTTATCCTATACAATTTGGGTGAATCATTTTTAGAATAGATAATTTTTTTTTGGGAAAAACCATGGAAAATTATCCCATGAGCGAAATTTAGCCCCTAAAATCATCCCAGTTTCCCTGTCGTGACAGTTCTGGAGGGTACTGGAAAGACCCATCACCATTAATAGGATTTCCAGAGAATAAATTAAAACATTCTAGAATAACCTAGGTTCAATCCTCACTTGTCTTCCACCTCACCTTTTCATCTGAGCCACTTAAATGCTGAGTGATAGGTTTAAAACCAGGCGTTGGGTGGATTCATGTTAACTTGCACATTGGGTGTTAACTCCATATGTAGAATGTAAATTGTATGCGAATTCAAACATAGCCCCATAGTATTAATCCTAAAATGTTATATTGTGGAAATAATTATGGTATGTATACATTAACACCCTAGTGTGTGGACTGTAAACTATGACACTCATGTCTCCTAGTCCACTAGGGTTGTCAACCATGTTATAATATATGTTAATTTTACTATGTTAAAGAAATTCATGTAATAAAACAATAACATAGGTTTAAAACATGCTAAGTATGGATAACATAGCTAGGAGGTTACCCTAATATACTATGAAATGAAACTTATGCTATGGACCTTGGTAGTCATAGTTACCCTTTTAATAATGCAGTTCAATGTATGACTTTAAGTTCAGTAGAAGGGAAATTTTTTATTATGAGTTAATCTAATGGAGTTGTTATGTTTATCTTAATATTAGCAACAATAAGTCCCCGAGGTGTAGGACAGTCGGTGATGGAGTGTGTTGTTAAGCCACTCCGTGATGTTAAAGTCACCGGTTCGAAACCTGCGGGGACAAAAAATCCAACCATGTTAAGGGTTGGTGTGGCTCAGGCTGGGTGCAATCCCCGAGTGATTTTGACGGCTTAGATGCCCCTGAGTCGCGGTTTCTCAAGCCACAGGTTAATCGCGTAGCCAACAGGTCTCGCACAAATTAACAAACAAAAAAATATTAGCAACAATAAGTTCTTTTGTTGAACCATAAACCTTCTACAGACTATTAGTATGGATAGTCCAACAAAGTAAGACATTTATGTCTATAAATAGCGTCTTATATATAAGAGAAATATTTTCATGTTTCACGAACAATTTATTTTATAGACTTTAGTTCCCTAATCAATATTTTTTTAATTTTGTGAAAATTTGGGGTACATTACAGATGGTATTAGATTTGTAGGTTACAACACTTGGACCTGAAATCCGCATCTGAATTGTATTTTTTGTTTTCTTTGAAGGAAAAATCTAATGAACATATTTACTGTAACAAACAAAAACATTTGTCTTATGTGAAAATGTCAAAACAGAATGAGGAAGGAGATAGACCTAAGCATAATCAAAACCCATAACATAACATTGAAGGGATTTCAACCACTCAAATTTGGAAATGATGCAAAAAATGCTTCGTGGAATTACAAGGATTTAAATCAGATAACGAAAAGTTGAAGAAAGCATAAGAAGACTAGCTCTAAATTAATGAAATGTTGCTACGCAGTATAGTAACAAAGAATATCCCAAAAGACAATGAAAAAGAAGAAGAGATCAACAAAAATTCCTCTAATAACTCTGGTCATGAAACAGAAAAAGATGATAGCTCATCTGAAGACACACACGTGAAAGAAAACAAAACATCTAATGGAAGGAAAAGAAAACAAGTGGACCACCTGGAAGGTGAGTTCAAAAATATAAAACCATCCACCTTCGATGAATAATATAAGATTAGCAAGCAAGCTGAAGCGTGGCTATTAGAAATTAATACATACTTTCAAATTTATAATTACTCTAGTAATATGAAGGTTAGAATGGACATCTATAACTCAAAAGGAAAGGCTAGTATATGGTGGCAAGACCTGAAATTATCCAAGGGTTGAAAGAAAAATGAATGGAATGGTCAGAATTCAAAAAGTATTTCAATAAGAATTACTTATATTAAAGTTATTACGAAAGAAATGTTGGATCATGTTGTCATTGATGCCAATGGTTTGATTGATTGATGTCATTGATTGATGTCAAGTGATTTATTTCAAAGGATTGATTGATTGATGATTGATGTAATCTAATACGTATTGTCCTTGATGAGAATGCATAGATGAAGATGGATCAATGAGTTGTCATTGATACATGATGAAGATGGATTGATGTGGTTCCATTGGTATATGATGCATTGTTGGAA
>JASDQU010681231.1:16782-32931 GCA_032191745.1 Picea mariana
TCCATGGACTCGCTAGTTTCTACAGAAAGTTCATTCGAAACTTCAGTGGAATTAGTGCAGCAATGATGGACACAGTGAAAAAAACAGCACAAATTTTTTCACTGGACAATCGAGGCTGAGAGAAGCTTCAATCTGTTGAAGCGAAAGATAACAGAGAAACCAGTGCTAGTGTTGCCGAACTTTCAGAAAACTTTTCAGTTGAAATGTGATGCCAGCGGGTATGCTATTGGAGGGGTCCCGAGTCAGGAAGACAGACCTGTTGCATATTACAGCGAGAAGTTGGATGATGCAAAATTGAAGTACTCCACATATGAAAAAGAGTTCTATGCCATCATACAAGCATTGAAAAAGTGGAGGCATTACTTGATACCCAAGGAGTTCGTTTTGTATAGCGATAATCATGCATTGCAGTTTGTAAGTCAATAGGAGAAGTTGAACCAGAAGCATGCGAAGTGGGTAGAGTACATGTAGAATTTCACGTTTGTGATAAAGCACATTTCGAGGACTGCTAACAAAGTGGCTGACGCTTTGAGCAGGAAATGTTTAACGCTGTAGGAGTTCAGAGTCAAGACGTTGGGGTTTGAAAATCTGAAGGATATGTATGTAGGTGATGCAGACTTTAGAGAAGCATATGAGGCAGCTGAGAACCCAGTTCTCAGGGAGCGGACTCCATGGATTGACTATATGATCCAGGATGGATTGTTTTTTAAGGGCAATCAATTGTGCATACCAAATTGCTCTATGAGAGAGAATTTGGTGAGAGAAAAACACAGCAGAGGACTAGCAGGTCATTTTGGACATGAAAAAACATTCACCAAGTTGAGTGAATCGTATTATTGGCCGGGCATGCGAGAAGATGTTAAAAGGTTTGTTGACAGGTGCAGGGTATGTCAACATGCGAAAGGCCGAAAGCAGAACACAGGGTTCCATCATCCATTGCCCATACCTGAAAGACCGTGGGAGGCAATTAGTATGGATTTTGTGTTGGGTTTGCCGAGAACACAATGGGGGGTGGATTCCATATTTGTGGTGGTGGACAAGTTCTCGAAGATGGCACATTTTATTCCGTGTCATAAGACCAGCGATGTGACCCACATCACAAATTTATTTTTCAAAGAGGTCGTCAGATTGCATGGGTTGTCAAGAAGCATAGTATATGACAGAGATACCAAATTCATAGGTCATTTTTGGAGGACGCTATGGAAGAAGCTGGGGACTGATTTGGCATTCATTTCTTCTTACCATCCACAGACAGATGGGTAGACCGAGGTGGTCAACAGAATCTTAGGGGATTTATTGAGGAGCCCGGTGACAGAGCATCACAGCAGTTGGGATCAGATCCTACCACAGGCAGAATTTGCGTACAACGATTCGGTGAATCAGAGTATAGGTAAGAGTCCATTCCAGATTTTGTATGGGACACAACCAAGAGGAGTTTCTAAGCTCAGGGAGTCAGGACAAGCTGAAACTAGTAGCGCTCGAGCTAAAGAGTTCGCTGAGGCGATGCAAGAACTTCACACACAGGTTAAGCAACGATTGCAGAAAGAGAATCAAGAGTACAAGCGCAGAGCCGATCAGAGAAAGAGGCAACTTCAGTTTGAAGTTGGGGACATGGTTCTGGCGCACTTAAGGAAGGAAAGGTTCCCAAGGGGAACATACAACAAGCTCAAGATGAAGAAGATTGGGCTGTGCAAGATTCTGAGAAAGTTTGGGGAGAACGCATATGAGATCGAATTGCCGGAGGGCATCAGAATATCCCTGATCTTTAATATTTCAGATTTATACCCCTACAGGGCTGAGGATATAGAGACAAAAAATGATGAGCAGCCAGAAATCCAATGGCAGAAGCAGATGCCAGTTGCACAGAAACCTCATATGGAGTGCATACTGGATAAGAGAGTAGGTAGGAAGACCAGCAGGAAGCAATATTTTGAATACCTTGTGAAATGGAAGAATCACCCAGTGGAGGATGCCAGCTGGGAGACATAGGCAATGATACAGAAGCATGGGCAGACTGTACAAGAGCTCATGGATAGGAGCCCATGAAATCTTTTTGAGCCTAGGAGTATGATGCAGGAGCATCGCTCACTGATCAAGCGAGCCAGCACGTGGAGAAAGAGAATACAGTTGGACAGCGCCAGCCCATATATTTTTGAAATACTTAGGAAATTTGTTGCCCTGCCATTTAAATGAAGGCATTAAAAGCTGAGCGCACTTGTATTGTATTATAGATAGGAAGGAATTTAATAGTTTTAATGCTGTTAGATAGGAATTAATTATAGATTAGACAATTTTTCTTTCGAGAGGGAAAACGGAATATAGGCACCCTCCTTTGTATTATTGTGATATATTCGAAGCATCATTATCATTCATATGTGAAAACAGGAGCAAGAAGAGAGCAAGCAGAGAACTTGTGAAGAACCCCATGTACAGATATTGAATTAATAGGAAAGCTTTGATTCAATTCCATGGCTATGATTATTCTCTGTGTGTTGTTGATATTATGTTGTTGCATATTTGCTTCTTGTTATGCCTTCATTGTATATGTTGCATATGTAATTTCATGGCAGATTAGAAATCTGGGAGAGAGACGAGAATAAGCTTCAAATTGTTTCTCTGTTCGAGCCAGGATATTCCTGCATAGAGTGCAGTCGAATTCCTTCGCATAGAGTGCGTCGAGGGGGCTCTACAGGTAAACTCTTATTCTCCTCTACCGGAATTGTGTTGGGTTATTCGAACCGTGCAGGTGAAGTGCAGGTTAGATTGAAGTCTCAGAGGCGGGCCTGAGAAAAAGAAGACAGGACTGCTATTGTCAGGAGGACATAGAGTCTGACTGAGTCCAACCCTTGAGAGTGGTTGAAGGTCGAGCATAAGCAGCTTACATAGAAGTCTTTGAAGAATCAGAGTTGGTGAAGCTCAGGAGGAATAGTCTCTTGTGATTTCCGGGAAAAGGACCAGGAGAAGTTTGAGCAGAAGAAGCTTCGGAGCGAAGGACTCTTCAAGAGGAAGAGAATCGACGACTTGAAGTCGCTGAGAAGAATCGTGAGTTCCCGTCAACTGTTAGATCCAAGAGGGGTTGCGAGGGAGTTAACTCGTAGGTGTGCAAAGAAGCACGCCATCACATATCGACGTTCGACGATTGGCAAGGTAAGAGTTTATCCTTTGAAATCACGAGTAGCGATTTCTCGATTCGACGGGGACCGTCGATCAGAGTGGGGACAGGTGGCACGAGATCCCATGGAGTCGGCATTCAGGGTTCCTGGTAACAGGGAAACTTTGCATTGTGGATTCACGATCCGTGAAATCCCGAGGCGACGTGGCAGCGTGGGGCCTTAGAGGCTAGTGGGATACAGGTGGCGCAGTCTCAGGGAATCGACACCTCGGGACTCGGAGTTTAGAAAATCAAGTCGTTGACATCGCGAGTGGCGATATCCCGATTTGTTGACCATTGACCATCAGAGCTCGAGGTTCAGGATTTTGAATTACACGAGAAGTGCACACAGGTTTCACGATAGCGTGAACACCGATTTCCCGATTGTGAAGGGGAGATCACTGAAGGAGTACTGTGGGCAGTGAGAACTCCCGAGAGGAGTTGGAAGAGCATTGTTTCTCTTTTGGCCGAGGTTATTGAAGGTCCTGGTGGAGGAGCAGCTGTGCCGTCGAGGGCAGGTTGCCGTCAAAAAGCATACTTCTCATGAGCGGGAAGGAACTCCTGAAGGAAGTCAAGGAAGAACAGGAGATGCAATTTGTTGTGGTAATGAAGCCTAGATTTATGCTTACAAGTACTTTGATGGAGGACTTTCCTAAGGAAGTTTAGGAATTGGTTGATAATTTTGCTGACATAGTGGTGGATGAGCTGCCTAACTCATTGCCACCCATCAGAAGTATCAACCACCATATTGACTTGATACCAGGAGAAATTCTACCAAACAAAGAAGAATACATATTGACACCTTGAGAGAATGAGGAGGTGAAGAACCAAGTCTAGCAATTTTTAGACAAGGGTTTGGTCAGAGAGAGCTAGTGAGCACTAGGCCTTTGTTGGGATTTCAGATATCAAGAGAGTCGGGTTGACTCATGTAAAAATAATTGACTCGTGAAATCGCGATGCATCTTTTTTTAGGCTCGTGGTCACAACCCATATTTGCTTGAAATAAAGGGCTTAACAGAGAATATCTAGCACCCATTTGGCATTGAGGTTCGAACAACGCTCAAGAGGGAAGTCGTGGGTCTCATACGACATGCGCATTTGGGGAAAGGACCTATGTAAGGGGGTTTGGGGCCTAGCAGAGACCAGGAGTGTCAATCAAACTTAGTTTCTTGATCAATCCTATACCGAGAGGTCGTGCATCCCTTACGAGAGAAGGGGGGTATGCATCATGAGGTAAAGGAATTCATGTAGTAAACTAAATAAGCAATAAAGAGTAGTAGTATGTCCACCAAATATATTGTTGTAGTAGTGGGTTATGTAGTAGAAATAATAAGTGTTGTATAAATGAGAGTTATTTTAGCAACAAAATTATGGGGAGAGATGTTCCAGTAGAAAGTGATGTTGCAGATGAAAATGGTGTTGTATAAAAGAGTGTTCTTATAGTAGTGGGGCTACAAATAATTGATGTTATAGTAGATATAATAGTGAAAACATGTAGATGGAAATGTTTGATTCCCTTAATATTTTTTGTTTCGACTAATTTTTACAAGTGAACGGGTGTGAATAACAAGAAATGAAAGTGGAATAGGACAAAGAAAACACACAAGAATTACAATAGGAGGAGTTGATGCAAGAGAGTGAAAATCTAGTAGAGTAATAGAAAGAGAAAGATTATTGTAACAAAGGAGTTGTTGCAGTAAAATAAAACTGGAATAATAATATTCTTTGACAACATTCATTGGTGGTGTATACTGAGACAACGGTAATGGTGAAAGAGAAGGAAAGTGGGGAGGTAGTAATCACCATTTGATGAGAGTAGTTTGAGAATATCATACCCATTAGAAAATAGTTACAACAATAGTTGAAGGTGGATGAGATGTAGTTAGTGGTATAAGATATCATGGTCATGGTGATGAAGATAATCCATCCAAATATGGGAATATGGAGTGTACATGAGGGATTACCTACGATTTCAATGTATGAAGCAATAGATTACAAAGACGACAAAGAGGTTTTCAAAGAGGAGAAGAAGAAATGATGAGTGGTAAATAGTTGGATAAGAAGGAAGAAGAAAATAGAGAAAAATACAATGTTATTCAATAGTTGTTGTTTTATTAATGACCTTGTAAGAAGATGTTGACATTTTCCAACTAGTGGAGTATGATGTAGGAGCATTCCTATTGTAATGTACCCCAATTTTCACTAAAATAAAATAAAAAAATTGATCATTAAATTAACATTTATAAATTGTCGAAGTGTTTGTGACACAAGAATATATCTCCTTATAAATGTAATTCATTGTTTATGTGCATAAAAGTTTCACTCTACTGGAATAACCATCCTAAAAGGATCTGTATGAGGTTTAATGTCCAAATAAAACTTACTGCTACTATAATTTCATGGCATTTTCATTAGATTAACTCTTAATCTAAGATATCCTGCTATTGTACTTGAAGTCTCGCATCTGATCGCATTGTTAAAAAGTTAACTAGGACTATCAAGTCCATAGTATAAAGTCTATTGCATAATATAATGAGGTTACATCATACCCATGCTGACCATATGAATTGCTATAATCTATGATATGAATACAAATATTTACTTATGTAAAATATTCATGTAAGAAACTATAACTATAATGTTATGACACTAGCAGACTAGGAGACATAACCATTATAGACTATAATTTATGTGCCAGGGTGAATAATCTACCATACTAATAACTCTCCATAGTGTATGTTTAAAGTAGCATACGATATATAGTAGATATTATGCAAGAAGTTATCAGTGCGTAGTTAATATTTACCCAACCTTTGGTTACCCATCTACTCCAACTATTAAGTGACTTTGATAACAGAAATAACTTGACGCTAGGTCAGGTCTAGACCTAGGACGAAGTTTGGTCTTGGAATTTACACTAGGGAGAGTCCATTAATGGTGGACTGACCAACCTAGTACCCTTTAGCCCTTCCACTATAGTGAACTGTCCATTGTGGGCTCGACACTTCGGATAAATCACATGGCCAAGAGTGGGGTGGTGTACTTGACACTGGTCCCCACCATCTAGGGATTCGATGTGCCATTACTCCCTTCGTAACTATTCTCTTGAATATCATTTTGCTTGGTCATTTCCATGTTTATGCTTCACAACTGGTGCTAGCACTCGAATCTGTTATGGAATTTGTCCCTGGAGATGGTATTTGTCTCTGTGAATTATCTCCACATAATATTAAGTACTATGTTACCCCTATAGGATTGTTTTAAAAGGATTATTATGTGGTTTAAGTTTCGTTCCCTTGCGGTTGTTCTCTGGGTGAATCCCTCCTTCTGAAATTTAGTTTCATGTACCAATCCCTTTGAAAACATTTGTTGTTTGGTATAATATATGATATCTATGGAATACCCTCTCTATCCAGGCGATGTGTGCTCTCTGTGAAGATAAAAATATTTATATTTAAATACAATGTACTCTGTGTGTGTTATCTCCTCTATCTATGCATCGTGTGTTCTCTGAGAAAATATTCACTATGTATAAGTACTCTACGTGGGATAATATATATATTTAAAATACTTACTTTCTATGAAGAGTATCCTCCATCTATGCATTGTGTTTCTCTGTGGGAAAATTTCTTTGTAAAATAACTACTCTCTCTAATCTTTATTCACGCAAGTTTTCATACTACAAAGAGTAAATGACCTGCGACCTTTTTCTGGGGTTACTATGTAAGGAGACCCTGTAATTACAAGACCTAGGTGAAGGTCTATACTAAATGTACTTAAGGTTTAGGCATTTTTGACAATCCTTGACCTGATTATAGTCCATGAATTTTCTTGTATTAACCCTTACGTTTAACACTTGGTCGTAGCCTTTACAGCCTGAAACACTTAGTGGATATGTTCTGAGACTTCAATTCTTTAACTATGTAAATATGATTCGTAATTCCACTTTGTAATTTATATGGAAAGTTTGAAACCCTTATTCGTTGAAAGAAACATTTATTGCATGAAATTCATGGTTAAAGAATATCCTTATGAAGAAGGAAAACATACTTTTTCTCTATTAAACACCCATGACTATTTCAACCATGCACTTGCCAATGTTATCTCGACTGTTATAATTAAATCTATTTATAATTTTGATAATTTTTGCATGCGAAAACTATTTTTAACATACAAGGTCTTCTTGTTTGGTCATAAACTAGGCATCCAATCATTTTCCCTTCATCTGATGAATATTCAAGGCACAAAATCACAGGGTTTTGGAAGCATTTAACACAATTCAATTCTAAAGGAAAAGGTTCTCACTAGAAATATTTATACACCCATATCGCCTCATTTGTGCTTCCATGGTCTTTAATGATTTAAATTATTATAACTTATTCCAAACTACATTTCTATTCATCGCTGTCACTATTTAAATTTGTATACTTTCTTTACTGTAAGCCCTAACTTGACAGATTTTTGTCTCTACGAAAGGATAAATATGTTTTAATAAGTTAGTCTCCTTACAATGTTCTTTGGTATTCTATATGGGCTTGGTATTTGAAATAATTCTTATTGTTTGTGGAAACCCATTCCTTGATTTCAGTTTGAACATTTATAAACCTATTCTCGGTAATTTTGTAACCTACAGGATATCAAAACTACAAAACTTAGCTTGGAATTTTATTTATGTTTTTCCATTGCTTGTACAAGTAATTAGTTTTCTCGTGTTTATACACTGTGGATGGGTCTCTTTGTCTTGCAAGGGAACCCATCAGATGGATTACGCACCCAACTCCCCTCCTAGGTCCTAATCGACTACTTGGCAAGGAAACGATGATCCTTTGATATTCAATCGGGATCTCATATAAGTAATCTTTGTCTCTATCATTTTTCTTATTCTTTAATGTCTTATACCATAATAAGATGATAATAATATTGTGTTACTCTTTTGAAGGTTGAAATAAAATAAGTACAATTGGTGAAGAAGATTGATCGTCCACAAAAGGTATTCAAGTTCCAATTTTACTTCGTCGCTCCATGCGCACTTATAAACAGTTCAAGTAGTAATTTTAAGTCTATGTTTAGACTACCTATGGAGTTCTGGTGTTTAAGGAACTCAACCTGTAACATTTGGTCTTCGATCTATTGACTATAGTATATATATATATATATATATATATATATATATATATATTCATCAAGTGACCTATGCTTTACTGTATCAGATATCTTTCTTTTATAAATAGACAAAGTTTGCAATGGGATTTTTATTCTTTTACTCAACATAATAGTAGAAATATAATGCAGTTTGTTTACATTTATATTATATATATAAACTCACTTTTAATAACATACCACTATAGATAATTTTACACAGTGGAAACCAATACAAACTAATATGGCTATATAGTTCACTTCACTAGATTTTGCCTATAAGCATAACAATAGAAGATATGGAATCAATTGTATAATATCAATAATAAAACATCAATAGCATAATATGAACAATTTGAATACACAACTGAGATACATATATGAAAAATTTGATGCTGGGAAACACATGAAATAGCCATGTTCCACCCAACTATAGAACAAAAAAACCACAATCACTTGTTCTGATCACCCCCTAGCCTGACCATGAGTCCATAAGGGAAAGATGAATTATGATCCTTAGCTACAGTCACCATCAACGGATCATAAAAACGTTTTTCCTCGCAACATATGTGCTCATAACAAAAAACAATTCTCAATCCCCAACATACTAAGCAACATCCTTCCTCCCACATATGTTATATATATCTTGTGCCTAGGTCTTTCCATTCCTTTCCTTCCTTCAGGAAATTCAAAGATTTAGAAATATCTGACTTTTAGGGGCTGCTAGTGGTCAAATTCAACTTTTTCCACTTGTAAAAATCAGCTCTGAGTTAACTCAAACATGTTCCCCACTCATGGATTCATAGTCAACTATTTTTAACCTGGTTGTTCCATTTGTCTTCCAACATTTAATATATTAAAATGTTTGTCATAAATGTATCCAACAAAAAAGAACAGGTGGGAAAGTCATATATGTGCCCAAAAATCATCAAATAATTAATTACATAATCCAAAATTCTAAATTTGGATTTTCCATAAATGAGAATTTATTTCCAAATCCGAATTTCCAAAAACATAAATTTATTTCTAAATTCAACTTGGAATTTATTTTCTAAAAATTTGAGGATATTATATCCTCTCCCCTTAAGTACATCACTTTCGTCAATGTTCATTCATCTCTTAGAATATGATTGTATAACATTTCATCATATCTTCTTCCAAGTCCCAAGTGGCCTCCTTAGGACTAAAGTGCTTCCATTGCACTTTTACTTGGGCGACCGCTTTGTTCCGAAGTACTATTTCTTTGTTGTCCTGAATGCATAGAGGTTTCGCTTGGAACTCGTCTTCTAGTTCCACCTGCACCATATTCCAATCAATGATGTGAGTACGATCATGAATATATCTTTTCAATAATGAAACATGAAAAACATTATGAACTTTTAAATTTGCAGGAAGTGATAGTTGATACTCCACGAGTCCGATTCGAGTTAAAATATTGAAGGGTCTACAAAACCTTGGCACCAACTTGGAACAATTTCCTATATTTAGATAGATCCTTCTCGTTTTGACTTTTAGATATACATGTTCCCCAATTTGAAATTCATGATCTCTTCTTTTTAGATCTTCATAGTTTTTCTATCAGTCTTGGGCCTCTTTTAAGTTTTGTTGTACCCTTTTTAGCATTCTTTCCATTTATTGGAGCATTTTTGGTCCCACCATAATCCTATCAACTGGATTATCCCAACAAATAGGGGTTGTGTATTTCCTTCTGTATAATACTTTGAAGTGATTCATCTTATTTGATGTTTGATATCTGTTATTGTAAGCAAACTCAACTAAGTGCAGGTACTCCTCCCACTTAGTTGGTTTTGTTCTAATGTACATTCACAACATTTATTCGATAATATGGTATGTTTGTTATGTTTTCCCATCCATTTTTGGATGGTATCTTGTGCTAAAATTCAGGTTAGTATTCACACCTACAAACAATTCTTTCCAAAAATTGGATGTAAATTTGACATCTCTATCAAAAATCACCATCTTAGGAATTCCATGCAATATAAATATTTCTTTCATAAAAATTCCAGCGATATTAATCGCTTTGTAAGTAGATTTCACGGGTATAAAATCCACAGATTTTCTTATTTTATCAGTCACTACCATAATCGAGTCATTTTGTCTTTGAGTCTTAAGCAAACCTATGATGAAGTCCATCGAGATAATTTCCCATTTCCATTCGGGTATAGGTATAGGTTATAATAGACTTGTCGGATGCTGATGTTCGGCCTTTACTTATCGACAATCTAAACATTTAGACAAAAATTCAGTTTTTTCATTTTTCATGTTAGGCCAATAAAACTGTTTCCTTAAGGCTGTTATCATTTTCTGGTATCCTCGATGACCAGAATAGGGATTTTTGTGAAGCTCATCAAGAATGGTCATCTTTAATTCAATAGAGTTAGGTACATGTATAACATGTTTTTTAACCTCAACAACTCTTTTTTATCTATACTCAGACTTATTTTGTTCAGATTTTTTGCGTTTCTTTGCAATTTTTCAACTGTTTGGATGTAATTTTCATCATTACTTCTTGCATATTTTATCCTTTGTTCGATATCATTTTCTTCCTTGCTGATAATTATTTCATAGAGTCAACTAGTCCTTCGACTTAATGTATCTTCCACTTTGTTTTCTTTACCCTTGATGTGTTGTACTTCAAAATTGAACTCACTTAAGAAGGCCAACCATCTTGCGTGTCTTGCATTGAGATCTTCTTGACTGAAAGAATGATTTACACCATTGTTGATGGATAGTAACATAAATTTTATTCCCATTAAACAATTTCACCACACTTTTAATGCATGAATTACGTTTGTTAATTCTAAATCATGAATCACATAATTTCGTTCATGTTCTTTCAATTTATGTCATCCATAATAGATGATGTGTCCATCTTGTGTTAGAATAACTTCTAATACCTCTTTGCTCACATCCACACAAACTGTAAAGTGTTTATCGATATCTTCTACCTTTGTCATAGGTTTTGTAGTTAATAGTCCTTTTAATTTATTAAAGTTGCCCTGACACTTTTGCGACCAAATAAATTTTTGTTCCTTTTTTCTGTAGTGATGTAATCGGATACACGATTCTTGAAAATCCTTCGATAAATCTCTGATAATAATTGGTAATTCCCAAAATTATCTTATGTATGCTACTTCATTAGGGATAGACCATTCCATAATGGATTTTATCTTTTCTGGGTCAACTGCAATACCATCTTTGGATATTACATGCCCTAAATATTGTATCTTTCTTAGCATACAACTTATATTCCCTTAAAGTCTGCAATACTATTCTCAGATGTGCTTCATGTTCTTCTCCTGTTTTTAGTAAAATATAATATCATCGATAAAAACCAACACGAAATTATCTAGACACTAGATAAATATACTATTGATCAAGAAAATAAAAGTTGTTGGTGCAATAGTAAGTTCAAACGAAATCACTACAAATTCATAGTGTTCATAACGTGTTCTAAAAGATGTTTTATTTATGTATTCATCTTTCATCCTCGCTTGGTGATAACCATGCCTCAAATCTTTATTAGAGAATATCTTTTCTCCTCCAACCTGCTCAAAGAGATTGTTAATTCTAGGTAAAGGATACATATTCTTAATCATCATTTTATTCAGTTGTCGATAGTCAATGCACAGTCTCAAAGTTCCATCTTTCTTCTTAACAAATAAAACTAGTGCTCCCCAAGGTGAAACACTTGGTCTGATATATTCCTTATCTAGCAGTTCTTGTAACTAAATTTTTAGTTCTGTTAATTCGGGTAGACTCATTCTATAAGGTGCCTTGGACATCGAGGAAGATCCAGGTAGTAGATTGATAGAGAAATCTATCTCTCTCCTTGGAGGTAGTTCTTTTATTTCATCTACAAATACATCTTTAAACCCACATAAGACTGTAAAGTCTTCTAAGCTTGATTTTATTTCTTCCCCTAGGAGATTAGTTATTTGTACAACATATACCTTGCAACCTTTATTAATAAACTTCTAGAAGTACATTGTTGATTTTTTCCTAACATAAACTGGTTTTCTGATTCTTTTTACTATTATGACCGTGTTGTTTTCATCCTTATACAAAAACAAATTTTCATAACAATTTAATATCACTTTGTGTTTTTCTAACCAGTCCATTCCAATGATTATGTCATAAGACCCTAAAGGTAATACGTTCAGATTTAATTTTGTATTTTGACCATTTATACTTAGCTCACAATCAGAAATAAAATCTCTTACCTTCCTTTTTGTCTCAGTTGCTAGTTGTACTAACCATGATTTAACATGTTTTTACCTTTTTAACTTGTTTGCTTCTACTAAAGTTGCAGTAATATAACTCAAACTAGCTCATGGGTCCACTAATATGGAAATATTGTTATCATGAATTTTACCTTCAACCTCAATCATAGTGGATTGATTATCATCTCACCTGCCATCCACAGTTACATGAATTCTATATATGCTTCTACCAACATCTCCCATTGCCAAAGCTTCTTGAAGGTTCTGGACTACAGTTCTTCCTATTGGATTCAAGTGTGGTTGTTTCCTCCACAATTTGGGTTCTCCACACTCCCAACATTTTAATGGTTCTCTAGGGTTGTCCCCTATTTTCTTAAATCCTAGGTTAACTATTTTATTTCCCCCTTGAGTGTGTTATGCTTTCGTATGGAAATCCTTCCCTGGAACACATTTTTCCATGTTGCAGAAAGGGGTTGGTTGGAAGCCTTTCTTATGCTTATTTATTTGATCTTGTTTCTTGTCTTTCCAAGCCTTGGGAATTTCGGATATTTGTTTGTATTGATCATAACACATTCGAGATTTTATAAATACTTCATTTAAGGAATTAGGATTATAAAATTCAATTATGTTATTGTATGATTGGGGTAGAAATCTTAAGAAACTTTGTATCTTTACTTTATCTTACTTGATGTATGGTACAAATCTCAATGGGTCTAGGAATTTATTTATCATATCGTCCATATCGATTTGTCCTAGTCGTAGCTCATAAAATTCTTTAGTTTTTATTTCGTAATACTTTTCTGATAAATATTGGTTCTTGAAGTACTTCCTGAAATATGACCATTCCATTCATTTTTCCTTCAATCATTTTTCTAATTTCAGGTCTTTCCACCAAATACCCGCCTTTCCTTTTAAATTGTAAATGGTCATTCTGACTTTCATATTACTAGAGTAGTTATAAATCTTGAAGTATTTTTTTATATCTAGTAACCATGCTTAAACCTCCTCACCAGTCTTTGATTCTCCATCAAAAGGTAGAAGGTTTTATCTTCTTTAATTCACCTTCCAGGTGGTCTACTTGTTTTCTCTTTCTTCTTGAAGACACTTAGTTTTCTTCCATGTGTGAACTGTCTTCTTTCTTTGTTTCATGACTAGAGTTTTGGAGGAAATTTTGCTGACCTCTTCTTCTCTTTCATTGACTTTTGGGCTCCTTTTTTTCACAATGTTGCTTCGAAACATTTCATTTATTTCTATATTGTCTTCATGTGCTTTCTTCATCTTTTCATTGTCTTCTTTAAACACTTGTAATTCCAGGATAAGGTTCTTCATTATTTCCAAAACCTGGGTGGTTGAACTTCCTTCACTTTTATGTTTTGATTCTCTAGGAATATTTTGATTTTGATTCCCCTCAAGTATGTTTCCTCCTTCATTATGTGCTGAAATTATCACAACAAACCAAAAAAAATATGTTTGTAACAAAAAATATATTTTTTTAGATTTTTACTTCAAAACATAATAAAATTAATACCATTCTAGTGTTTCCCTGAGGTCCAAGTGTTGTAACCACTAACTCTGATACCATATGTCATGTACCCCTATGTCATGTACCATGTGATTAAGTGTTGCTTCTTTGAAGTTGTGCTCTAGGTGAATCCCTCCTTGTAAAATTTAGTTTCCTATACCAATCCCTTTGAAAACATTCGTTGTTTGGTTTAATATATGATCTCTTTGGAATACCATATATGTCCACGCGACGTGTTCTCTCTATGAAAAGAAAACTATGCGTGTTTAAATAAAATGTACTCCGTGTGTTTTATCTTCTCTATCTATGCATCGTGCATTCTCCTTAATTTCTACCTTATTTCTCACACTAGTAAAATATTTTGTTCTTATTTTCTTACAGATCGATTTCCTAATAGAACATCCAATTCACAACCTCATGAATCACTCAGTAAACCTCTCATTTGACTCGTCTAGTAAACTAGCTCTCAACTATTGATTGAATATCGATATAAGATATAGATGTTTGATTAACCTGCATAACATGTTTCTCCAACAAAGAATAAATGTGTAGAACAATATTTTGAATAATTTTGTAGCATGGCCATTGGAAGCTATTCTTGTACAAAATAGTGATTAAAAATCATGTAGTTAGCAAACCATTTGTGGATGGATTGAGGTCCCATTAAAAGAAATATAAATTTGGAAATGTTGAAGAGAATTATCACTTGGACTTGATAAATAAAAATTTGAAAATGAAAAGAAATCATGAAAGCAAGAAATGAGAGGAGAAAGAAAAAGAAATGGAATTATTTGTGGTTGTGGAGAATGTTGAGTGTGTTAGTGGTGTGCATGTTTTTGAGGAATATAATGAATAAAGTGTGAGTGAAATGCATGATAACATGCCATAATAGGATGGAGAAGGACTTGTAGTAGAATAAAATCGGGAAAATATTAAGGTGATGCAGGACGAAGTGCATGGATCAAGACCTATCAACATTTGGGAATCTGTACAAAACCTCAACACTTGTGGATATGACATATATTTTAAAGACTGTCTTAACTCTGCCCCAGAAAAATCCCTTGAGGCATGCTTGAGAGATCACGAGCAAAGTGGGAGTTTCCACTCCAGATCTGGAATACGACTGCACAAGGATAAGCTATCAGGATAAGTTTTGATGTAGACAAGTAGTCAGGGGAAACCCTAAGAGCCCTCTAAGTTAAATAGAGGTTTTGTACACCCAAATGAGGCTGGCTGGTGTAGATGAATTTAGATAGAAGTTAGTTGTAAGTTAGGAGGAGTTTTCAGAGTTTTAGTTGTTGTTGTTCATTTAAAGGTGTAACCATTTTCATTTTGGAATATAAAAGAGGAAAATTGACCCAATGCATGGTGTGGACATTGTTTGCAACTCATTTTTGTTTTTTTTTCTGATCAATGAATGAACCATGTTATGAATAGATGGAACTGTAAATGTTAGGAGAAGTTTCAATTGCTTCTCTCTTGTCGAGTCGTTCAAAGTGTGCACACAGAACACAAGGAGTGTGTTAACGATATTTGTTTTGATTCCGAAGATCAGAAGAGATAACATGAAACTTCCCTTTGCAAGGAGTGAAAAGAGACTGGTGCAAGGCATGCACAGTTGTCCACAAGAATTTGAACCTTTCATAAAGATCTGGTGCAAGGAGTGCATAGATCTGAGATTCGACTAACTGTCGAAGGGACTTCGTAAGAAGTCAAAGAACCAAAAAAGGAGAATGCCAGGAGGGTGAGGGTAATTTCTCTTTGAGAAATCCTTTGGATCTGAGTTATTGAAATCCCTGAAACACAAAGAGTGTGCGAGAAATTGAACTCTTCACGAGACCAATATCAAGAGGAATAACACTTTTCATAACTATTAATGAGATCCAAGAAACAGAATCACAGGAAGGACAAAGGTTGAAGCCTTGGAATCCTTCAAAAATATCCTGAGTATGAAGAAAATGTAATCTTAGGGGGGGGAATCTGGACTGTCCAATCTGCGTCCAGACAACAAGGAGAAATCATAGAGGAGGAAGTACCTCAGTCATTCGATCTGAGCGAAAGAGAATCTTAGTCATCTGATCAAGGTAAAGTGC
>JASDQU010681231.1:48103-59498 GCA_032191745.1 Picea mariana
ATGATCGAGGATTCTGTTATCACTAAAAATAAGATAGATGAAATGCATGTGAAAAGTGAAGGAAGACCATCAAATATGAAACCATGTCGACACCCTCATTACCAAGAAACATTTCAAGGAATACAAGAAGGATGATATCAACATTATGAAGGAAGAATATGGAATACGTGTCAATATTCATGGAACAAGTGTAATACACCTAGGAGGAAACCAATTGTAAATGTAAAATGCAAATCTACTTAAGATGGTGGGTTGTTTGATATCATTTTTATATGCACCTTTCATGGCATAGTGCACACATATACTGCGCACTAAAATGATGAAGTGTGCACATTCCAGGATACCACGCGCAACAACTTAAGTGTGCACGATTTTGAGGCCAGGGAGCCTTTGTGTATATGTTGTGTTTTATAGGCTAGTGAGCCAATTATTTTAAGCTAGGAGGCTTATCTTTTGTATTTGGCCAGAGAGCCTAGAGGTTAAAGGCCATTGAACCTATTTTTGTATATGTCTTATCATTAATATAAAATACATCATTGCACGCAGATCAACCATGATAAAAGAGTATGGGGGACTAAACTCCACTAGTTAGGGAAAGGGGGGGCTAAAAGTTAAGAAAACGGGCTAAGATAGGAAGCTTAAGCCAAAAAGGAATATTATATTAATATTCCTTAAATCATAAAGTATGGAAAATTATTCTATCCTAAGTTCTAAGGATGGGGACAAGTGGGCCAAAGTAGCTCCTAGCATGACAATTGTCGAGTTGGGAACATGCATACATATATTTTGGACTTAGTTAATTTTCCCATCATTCAGTCATTCATTCAATCATTCCATTGATCATGGACACACTCATGGAGCTTCCCTCTATACCTCCCTGTACATGTATTCATACCTAAACTAGTACCATATCCATACTCATACCTATTTTTGTACCTGGTTACCTTGGGAGATGGAATGAATAGGCGGGTTGTCAGGCCTATGGGATACTGAACATGTGGGTTGCCAGGCCCGTGAGAAATTTATCTCTGGGTGAGAGAATTGCTAAGAATTGATTTCTTGAGGGTGATAAAAGATAGCTCTAGGGCTCTGAGACTTCTTATCCGGCCTGTTGTTGAATCCCTGGAAGGGAAGTGGGGTAGACGAGGGATTGTTTAGCGGAGAAGGGGCACACTTCCTAGGGTGGGACAACCATGTGGGGAATGAGGGACTATAGGCTATTATCTTGAGTGGCACATGTGACAGAGTCTTTCTCGTTGTCTGAGATACATCAGCCTGGTTAGGAATCCCTTTACCCGGATGGAGTTTAGTCCCAGCTCAGGGGTTACCCACTGCTGAGAGTGATGAGCAGTGTGATCTAAGGCTGGGAGGTTTGTGAAAGGTCTGCAGGCAGTTGATGATATTATTACCAAGATAAGTGTCATTTTTGTGTTAATTTATATGTTGCATTATTATTTATGTGTTACATTTATGGGCATTTCATGTCTATGGTGCATGTATATGCTTACTGTCATTTTCGTATGAATATGTGCATTTACAATATGTATTTATCTGTTTAAGTTATATATATAAAGTTCCACAAGAGTCTTTGTGTGTATATGTTTTCAATTGCATCATAGCTCAAAAATTTTATGTGGCATAGCCTAGTTGGATGTTCGGGATGTTACAATGTGGTGTTAGAGCATAAAAGTGTCTTCTGGAGTAGCATGGATCACCCTCGGTGGCCAGGGATGTTACAATATTGTATCCGTGCTTCATTTTTCAACACTGAGACTAGATGGGATGAGCAAGTTGAGTTGAAGAGAAATTTCATAGAGGATTGATTTTGAAGTGGCCAAATTTCAGGTTGTAGAGCATCCATGGTAAAAAGTAAGAGAAATTGGGCAGAATTGGGAAAAAAATTCCAATTCTATTGTTAAATCCATGTGAAAAATGAGAAATTTATCCAAGTTGTGAGATATTGTTGATTTAATATCTGTTCTAGAAAATTCAGACTTGGAATTGGTCGATTTGAAGTTACATTGAATCCATGACAGATGGTGCAAGTTTAGTAATTAAAATTCTCAATTTGTGAATTGAGTGTGGGAAACATTTGTTCCATAAATGTCAACCCAGAGTGATTTGTTGTTGCAGAGGTTGAATTGGTGTTATCGGGGTGAAATTGAACAAATTTCATAGTTGCAGAATGGTTATGGTAAAAATTGGGGAAAAGGTTAGGAAAAATCCTGAATTTTTGCAGCGGAATTCATGAGGAATTGATGCACATAAAAATGAATTTGTGCACTAAAAATTCACGATGCATAGTGAAAATCTTGTGATAGGTAGAAAAATATTGGCATGCACGTGCACATGCTAAAATTTTGCGTTGCACAGAAAAATATTGGCCTACAGGCGCGCGCACTAAAATTTGGTGTTGTGTGGAAAAATACTGGCGTGTTGGTGCAAGCACTAAAATTTAGCGTCCCATAGAAAAATATTGTTATGCAAGCGCGCGCTAAAATTTGGCGTTGCGTGGAAAAGTATTGGCGTGCTCGTGCACAAGCCAAAATTTTGCGTCGCGCGAAAAAATATTGGTGTGCATGCATGCACACTAAAATTTGTCTCTGCACGGAAAACTATTTGTTTGTTGGTGCGTGCACGAAAATTTAGCTCCGCACAGAAAAATATTGGTGTGCGGGTGCACGTGCTAAAATTTGGCATTGTGTGGAAAAATATTGGCATCCAGGTGCACACGCTAAATTAGCATTGCGCAATGCAAATTGAGTGACGCATGCGTAATACTGATGCGTGGTCTGCATACACATAATATGGTGCGAGCGGTGTGAACGCACATAATAATGGCGTGTGTGGTCTGCGTAGTATTGGCAAAGTATGGAGGAATTTTGTTGGTGCACGTGCAATGTGGGTTTATGTTGTCACGCGACATTTTAGTTAATGGTGCATGCATAGTATTGGTGCATGGTGGGGGCATGCTAAACCTTGGCATGGTGCAATGCATAGAGTGAGATGCATGTGGAATATTAGCGTGTGACACAAAAATGGCGCACGACAGAAAAAAATTGTGTGTGGTGGATATTGGTGCATGACAAGAGTAGTGTGCACCAGTTATTGGTGTGAAAGGGAAGTGATGCACAATGGTTAAAGGTGTGCAAAGCACGAATTACCTTGTGGTGTTACTGTGCATGCTAAATATGGTTGTACAAGTTGAAATTTGTGTGCATGAAGTCATTTGGATGGTGAACAACAACAAAAAACCAATGAATTTTCGTGACATTTTATATTGTTTGAACGTCATCTTTTTGCAGCACGTTTTTGAGGCCCTTAACAATGTTTTTAGCTACTCAAAAGCCACATGAACAGAGTGTACCAAGGTACACTATGTATTTGCAACTCAAATAAAATAGCCCGAAGAGTGCTTTCTAATGGTGTAAATCGTTCGTCAAACGAACCTTTTAGGAGAAAGTTACAGGACAAACAGTTGAGGGTAAATTTTAAGACCCAACTAAATTCGAAGAGCCATAACTTTCTACTTCGAAATAATATTGAGGTGCAGGAGAAGTCAATGGAAATATAGTTAATCATAGAAGATATTCCTAGAGATAATTTTAATTTCTTGGCATGTTAAAAATGTTTAATATGGCAAAGAAGGTACCTGTAGCATTCCATACCAAAAACACAAATTGGCCTAGAACTTCAACAGGCTGTAACTAGCAACCCAAAACCCAGAAAGAGGTGAAACTTCGACATACTATCCAAAATATTTATATGAAGAAACCCAATTGAGATCCTATGAAAACTCCAATGTAGTAGCTGCATAAAGGCATAATTATAGTGCAGATTTACGCCAAGTTGAAGTGTGAACAAACAAATTAATGGGCAATTTTCAAATAACGATAACTTCATGCTCAAGACTCAGAATTGAGCATTGAAGCAGTCATTGGATAGTTGTTGGACATTAGAATATAAATATTCACCCAGAAAATTGACCAGGGTATTCAATTTTTTCAGGAAATCAGAAGAAATAATTCTGATATATTATTGAACCAGAATGGTTCATATTTTTCATGAAATTATTGAATCAGTTAACCTGAAAAAAGTTTTGTTGCATGCACATTTTGCAGAGCTAACAACAACTAGATTAGATCAGGATCAACACAGAATCCAGACAAATGGAATATGAATAGGGGACTTACAACCAGGAAGATGATATCATAGGGATGGATGTCCATTTGGGCATTGAAGGAACAAACTCCAATGGACATGGATATGAAAGGGATGGAAACATGAATATGGTAGAGACCATTAACAATTTTTAGAAGGATGTCCAAATACATAAATCTAATAATGAAAGGATTATGAGAGCCAAGGAGAAGCAGGAGGAATTCAACATGAATTTAATGTAGAGCTTGAACATAATATACAAGAAATTGGATAAGGAGAGTGGCTCAAGCACATCAGGAAGTCAAAGGTCTCTTGATGAGAAAAGAATAACAAGAAGTGCTAGAAGACATTACCATCACTCCCCGAGGCATTCCAATAAGAGGGAACACAAAAAATCAAGTCCATCCCCTGTCAAGAAGCATAAGAAATCTGGGGTGGATGAGCTACGAGGAGAAATGAACAAAATCAAACCTTCTACATTCAATGGTGAGCACAAGAAGGATGAATATTCAGAGACATGGTTGTTGGTCATGAGAAAGTATTTTCAATTACATAATTATTCATCTCATGTAGAAGGAAAAATTTCCATCTACCAACTCAAGGGAAAGTCATCCATGTGGTGGGATCAGCTTGTGCAAGTGCAACACATTAAAGAGAAAAGTGTTACTTGGAGGGAATTCAAGAAGTATTTTGAGAAGAAATACTTGACTAAGAGATATTATGACTAGAAAATGAAAGAGTTCCTTGAACTCAAGCTTGGGAGTATGACCATAGATGAATATGAAAGAAGGGTTTTAGAACTGATGGAGTATGTTTCTTTCATCAAGGATGAGACAATTAATATTCATAGGTTTTTGAGTAGATTTCCATCAATCATCAATGAAAAAATACAATATGATGATTCCAAAACATTGGAGGAGAACATAAGGTGAGCTAAATTCCTATATTATTAGCAAAAATCAAGGCCAACTTTTCAAAAATATTTGGAAGAAAAAAATAAATTCAAGATGGATCAAAGGAAGAAGGGAACTAAGCCGCCATTCTTAGAAATAATCCTTAGGGACAAACAACTTCTAGAGAACCCAAAATGATTGATACATGGGTTCAAAGCCCAAGGAAACCACTTATTCAATGTTTGGGTTGTAAAGGAGATCATATGTTCAGAGATTGTCCTCACAGAGGTGAAAAAGTGAGGATTGTTCACAATGTACAACAAGATGTAACAATGGAGAACATGGAAATAAATGTACCAAGGATCTATGCAGTGCTGGACAACAAGCAAGAAGAGTATTAGTCACATATGATTGAAGTGGAAGGTATGATCAACAATCAAACCATTATTATTTTAATTGATTCAAGAGCTAGTCATACTTATATAGATCATAAGATGGTGGAAAGTTTGCATTTTCCAAGAAGCAAGCATGGAAAATATTGGTTGGTGAAGCTAGCTACTAGAGGCAAAAGAAAATTCAATGAGATGGTTAAGTCATGTCTTATGGACATGAATGGACTGAACAATAGGGAATATTTGAACATCTTTCCTTTAGGTTCCTATGATTTTCTAATTGGGATGGATTGGTTGGACCATCATCATGCTATCCTAGACTATCATAAAAAGGAATTCACTTGATTGGATGAGGAAGGGAATCTAAGGAAAGTGCAGGGAATTCCCAGGGAAGTAACCATCAAAGAAATTCCAGTATTTTAGTTGAAGAAATGTTACAGAAAAGGGTGTCAAATATTTGCAACACATATGGAAGAGACACCTAAATACAAGGTGTTGAATATTGAAGATTCTTTCGTCCTAAAAGATTTTGAAGATGTGTTTAAGAAAATACCAATGTTACCCCCTAAAAGAGACATTGATTTCTCCATAGATTTGATTCCTGGAGTTTCTCCACTATCCAAGACTCCATACAGGATGAGTACACCAGAATTGAAGGAATTGCAAATGCAACTTGAAGAGATCTTGAAGAAGGGGTATATATGCCAAAGTGTGTCACCTTGGAGTGCCCTAGTGTTATTTGTGAAGAAAAAGGATGGAACATTGAGACTTTGCATTCACTTTAGTAAGTTGAACAAGGTAATTGTGAAGAATAAGTATCCTTTGCCAAGGATTGATGACCTCTTTGATCAGCTGAAAGATGCCAAAATATTCTCCAATACTGATCTCAGGTCAGGTTATCATCAAGTAAGAATTAAAGAAGAAGACATCAACAAGACTGTTTTCGGAACAAGGTATGGTCATTATGAATTCACAATGGTGCCCTTTGGATTATCCGATGCACTAGTTGTCTTCATGTGTTTAATGAATGGTATTTTCAGAGAATACTTGGAATCTCATAGATGATTTTAGGGGATAAATTTCGCAAATGGGCTAATTTTCCACGGTTTTTCTCCAAAAAAGATTCGCTAATTTCCATTTTTTCTAAAAATGATTCGTCCAAATTCCATAGAATAATTTTTTTTTACCTTAGAAATTGCCAAAATTTTATAGAAACTATATAAAATCCTTAAAAATTTGAATATTTTTACAAAACTATTGCCAAGCATTTTACATTTTAAATATTAAGCACTAGTAATATTAGCCCATGTTTCTACATTTTAATATAAATTTCTATCCTTAAAACCATCCCTGACTTGGATAAGTTTGTCATTGTATTTCTAGATGACATTATTATATATTATAAGTCATAGGAAGAGCATGAACAACACTTGAGGATGGTATTACAAGTATTAAGGGAGCATCAGGTGTATGCCAATTTGAGCAAGTACTCATTTTATCATAAGAAAATTCATTATTTGGGGCATATCATTTCAGAGGATGGGATATAAGTGGATCCTGAGAAGATAAAATCCATTAGAGAATGTTCAACTCCAAAGAATGTGACATAGTTCAGATCATTCATGGGCCTTGAAAGATACTATAAGATATTTATTGAAGGATTCTCAAAGATTTCACACCCAATCACTTCCTTGCAAAAGAAGGGTGTGAAGTTGCAGTGGATATTGGATTGTGAAAAGAGTTTCCAACACTTGAAACAATTATTAAAAAGTGATCCAATACTAAGGATTGCACACCCAAATGAAGACTTCATTGTATGCACAGATGCATGTAAAGAAGGACTTGGTGGAGTCCTCAATCAAAATGGGTTTGTTATATGCTATGAGTCAAGGAAGTCGAAGGAACATGAAAGACATTATGCCACTTATGATTTGGAGTTGGATGCCATAGTGCATGCCTTAAGGAAATGGAGACACTACCTCATGGAGAAAAGGTTTGAGCTGAGGACATACCATAATGGTTCGAAATATTTATTTGATCAACCAACTCTAAATGCTAGGAAAAGGAGATGGTTATAATTTCTCAATGAATATGACTTTTATATAAAGCATATCAAGGGGAAAGAGAACAAAGTGGTTGATGCACTTAGTATAAGAGTGCATGAATTGCATGCTACGACCATTAGAATGTACCAGTCATATTTGAAAGACAAAATTTTGGAGGATGCAAAATTAGATTTTCAATACAAGGAATTAGTGGAAAAATTACAGCAAGGTAATTTGCTGCAGAAAATTGAAGAATATAAGCTATATAATGATGAAATTCTCATGGGGCATAATTTATGTACCGAATTCCTAGGAATTGAAAAATATGATATTGAGAGAAATGCATAATGTACCTTATGCTGGGCAACTAGGTTATCAGAAAACTATTGCATCTTTCAAGAGCCAATATTATTGGCCAGGAATGAAGAAAAAAGTTGTTGATGTTATTGCCAAATGTTTGGAATGTCAAAAGGTAAAGGATGAACATAGACACCCAGATAGGTTTCTACAACCATTACCCATTCCTAAGTGGAAATGGGAAGTTGTAACAATGGATTTCATCACCAAACTGCCTAGAACAAACAAGCAACATGATTCTATTATGGTAGTGGTGGATAAGCTTACTAAAGTTGCCCATTTTATTCCACTAAAGCTCACTCACAAGGAAGACAACATTGTTGATATTTATATGAGAGAAATTGCTCGATTACATGATATACCTAAGATAATTGTGTTTGACAGATATCCAAATTTTACCTCAAATTTTTGGAAAGGATTATTTAATGGATTTGGAACAAATTTGAATTTTAGTACAACTTATCATCCAGAATCAGATGGACAAACAGAGAGGGTGAATCAAGTGATTGAGGATATGTTAAGGATATATGTGATGGATAAACCATAAAAATGGGAAGACTACCTACACTTAGTAGAGTTTGCTTATAAAAATGGGTACCAAACATCTCTAAATATGAGCCCATCTGAGGCACTTTATAGAAGAAAGTGCAACACACCAGTAAGCTGGGATAACCCAGCAGATAGAGTAGTGGTTGGGCTAGATTTACTCAGGGAAATGGAGGAGAAAATGTTGAAAATAAAACAAAATTTAAAGTCTTTCCAAGATAGGAAGAAAATCTATGTTGATAAGGGAAGAACTCACAGGAAATTTGAAGTTCTGGACTATGTAGTCTTGAAAGTGAAGGCCAACAGAAGTTCCCTGAAGTTGGGAAATTGTTCAAAGTTGGTAGCTCGCTATTGTGGGTCGGTTGAAATCCTAGAGAGGATTGGTCCAATAGCTTATATGATTGCATTTCCTACATCTATGATTGTTCATAATGTATTCCATGTTTCATTGCTCAAGAAATATATAGTTGATGCTAATCATGTTATTGATTGGAATGTGATTTAGGTGGAGCAAGAAGGCACTTTCCAAGTGCATCTCGTATGCATTCTGGACTAGAAAATAAAATAGGTTCAGACTCTATCCATAGGGATTGTAAAGGTCCAATGGACCTGGTACTTGGGGGCATGACAATGCAATGCTACTTGGGAGCATGATGATGCAAAGCAGGCATAACACCCGCATCTTTTTGAGGATTTTTGAAATTTTTGTTGTATATGTTTACATAATGCACTGAGGACAGTGCATTAATAAGGGGAGGGGATTGGAATACCCCTAGACTGAACTCAATTGTAAATGTAAAATGCAAATGTACTTAAGTTGGTGAGTTTTTTGATACAATTGTTGTATGCACATTTCATGGCATAGTGCGCACATGTATTGCGCACTAAAATGATGAAGTGTGCACATTCCAGGATACCACGTGCAACAACTTAAGTGCATACGATTTTCAAGCCAGGGATCCTTTGTGTATATGTTGTGTTTTATAGGCTGGTGAGCCAGTTATTTTAAGCTAGGAGGCTTATGTTTTGTATTAGGCCAAAGAGCCTACATGCTAAAGGCCAGTGAACCTATTTTTGTATATGTATTATCATTAATATAAAATACATCGTTGCATGCAAACTGGACACAATAAAAGAGTATGGGGGACTAAACTCCACTAGTTAGGGAAAGGGGGGGATAAAAGTTAAGAAAAAGGGCTATATAGGGAGCTTATGCCAAAATGGAATATTATATTAATATTCCTTAAATCATAAAGTATGGAAAATTATTTTATCCTAAGTTCTAAGGATGGGGACAAGTGGGCCAAAGTAGCTCCCAACATGACAAGTGTCGATTTGGGAACATGCATACATATAGTTTGGACTTAGTTCGCTTTCCCATCATTCAGTCATTCATTCAATCATTCCATTGATCATGGACAAACTCATGGAGCATCCCTTCATATGTCCCTATACCTGTATTCATACATGAACCTGTACCATATATGTACTCATACCTTCTTTTTTACCTGGCTAGCTTGGGATATGGACTAAAGAAGTGGGTTTTCAAGCTCGTGGGATACTAAAGAGGTGGGTTGTCAGGCCTATGAGAAATTTCTCTTTGGGTGAGAGAATTGTTGGGAATAGATTTCCTAAGCGTGTTAAACTACAGATACATGGCTTTGAGACTTCCTATATGTTCTGTTGTTGAATCCCTGGAAGGGAAGTGGTGCATCCAAAGGACTGTTGAGTAGAGAAGAGGCACACTTCCTAGGGTGGGATAGGAATGTGGGGAATGCGGGACTATAGGTTGTTAGTTTGAGTGGCACCTATGACAAAGTCTTTCCCACAACCTGGTTAGGAATCCCTTTACCCGGGTAGAGATTAGTCCCAGATCGGGGTGACCCATTGCTAAGAGTGATGAGCAGTGTGGTCTAACGATAGGAGGTTCATGGAAGGTCTGCACGCAGTTGGTGGTATTATTACCAAGATAAGTGTCAATTGTGTGTTAATTTATATGTTTCATTATTATTTATGTGTTATATTTATGGGCATTTCATGTCTATGTTGCATGTATATGATTACTATCATTTCTGTATGAATATGTGCATTTACAATATGTATTTATGTGTTTAAGTTTTATATATAAATTTCCACAAGAGTATATGTGTGTATATTCTTTTAATTGCATTACAGCTTGAAAATTTTATGTGGCATAGCCCAATTGGATGTTGGGGATGTTACAATGTGGTGTCAGAGCATAAAATCATTTTCTGGAGTAGCATGGACTGCCCTGGGTGGTCATGGATGTTACAACAAGGAATCAACAAAATACTCGTCAACAAGATATTATCGGAGATTAACAACAACTATGAATTGGAGAAGCTTCAACAAAAATACATGGAATCAAAGGAAAGAAAATTATTCAACAGCTAGACACCAAGGATTAAGACTGAAAATAATTGATTTTGGATGGATAGATAATAAAAAATGGAATGAAGAAATAAGGAACATAAAAAAATCATAAGACTTGGTTTCATCACATGTGAAGCCTTTAAATGCAAATCTTTGAGGACAAAGCTTTTTGAAGGAAATTACTATGTTATGACCCAAGGTGATGCAAGAGCATCGTAAGCATCCAGCCAAGCAAGCAATGTAAAAGAAAGAGACAATTGGAAAAGCACCAACACACATTTTGAAGTGTTTTGAGATTAATGAATGGACATTAATGTAATAGCTAAGGGAAGCGTACTTCCATTTATATCTAGATATTGTAAATAGATATTGAGCGTTGCTCTCATCTATAAGTTGTAGAGGCATTTATGTGTAATGAATGCAAGTAGGTAGATTTAATTTAATAGATTAGATAGTTTAGAAGTGTAGGAGGAAAAACAGATATAGACACCCTCACCCTTGTATCATTGTAATTTTTTTGATGATCATTCAGAATTCATAAGCTGTAGAGCTGTAGTAGAGAGCTGTAGAGAAGAACCCATGTACAAGAGCACTTGAGTTAATATAT
>JASDQU010681232.1:6032-16646 GCA_032191745.1 Picea mariana
AGGTGGAAGATATTATTGGCCTTTCTATTTTGGTCAAAAAGTGGTTAGTTGTCAAAGAAAGAGTTCAAAGTGCCTTGTCATCACCTTGAATGATTTTGAAGATGTCAAGTATTATTGGAACTGTCGATGATTGTTGAAGACTAGGATAAGGGCTTGATACCTTATGATAGGACTTGATTCTATTATTAAGAATTGTTTTGATTTTATACTATTATTAGTATATCAGATCCATTCCTATAGGATCTAGAACCATATTGTAAAATCTATAAAGATGATAACTTCTAAGGAAGAGGGGTTCGAGTCTGGAGATTTAACTATACTACTTTTGTAATAGACCTTTCTTGCATATAATACAGATACACAAGCTTATTTCTATGTTACTATCAGATTGCCATTTTCTTTCTATTTTATGTACTTTCATTGATTACTTTCTCTGTCCAATTTTGTCTAATTGTAGGTGACTGTCATCTCATCCTGTCAATTCATAAACATTGATGGATTAGTCATCACATCTATCTTTATTCATCCCATCATATATATGTTCTTGTTGATAAATATATTCTTCTTCACCCATCAAGTTCAGTTATTCATATGATTATTAACTCTTGAAAACCTTGTCTTACCTGGTTATATATATTTGAGAGCCTTGAAAACAAACCAGTTGGTTAGTTATCCCATTTGATCCAATAAACACACAAAATCAAAACACACATTAAGTTATCAGGCTTCTTCAAGATACAACCTGAGAAGAAATACTGGAGAGATAACAAATTGGCATCGTTCCCGGGGAAAGAAAGTTGAAGCAAGCTTCCCTGGGAGACGAAAAGATCCAGCTTTGATGATAGACAAATTCTGGACATATTTTCAGTTGTAATCATCTATCTGGTGAATCCATGAAGGACAGATTCAGTGGTGACTCCATTGTTTAGAAATCTATTGACGACTCCACTGGTTTGAAATGAACAAGAGGTATGCATTATGTGATTTCTCAAGTATTTCTAGTTACCCTCATCCAATACCAAGTAGATATGAATGGGAAAATAGTCTTCCCAAATTTTGAGGAGGAGAGTGGGAAGTACCAGCTGAACACTTGTTGGATTTTCATGACTTTATTAATCAACTTGAAATTATACATGGGGATGTTCAAATTAATCTTTTCAGGTATTCATTAGAGGGGATTGCTCTTGACTGGTGTCGGTCTCTTCCAAATGCAAGTGTTATCTCTTTGACAGGTTTCCATACAACCTTCAATTCCTTTTGTAAAGAGTATTTTCCAGTTGAACATCTTTTTGAAGGATGTTGTGAAGAGTTTTCTTCATTTCATAAAGATTTTGCTTGTCACAAAAATCAGATTTGTGATAAAACTTTTATTGTAGAAGAAAACATTAACCATGAAGATCCAAAGGTTCTATATGACCTCCATTTTGACATCAAGTTTGTAGATACTTTTGACATTATATCAAATGTACCTATTGTTTCTGATTTTCATAAAGACCGGGTCATTTCTTTTGAGATCTCAGATAATAATGAGCAGATTGACACATCAACGAATGATACTTTTGAATCTGCAGCAAATACTAAGGATAGCCTTCAGTTTTCAGATTGGCAGATGAAGAGAACTTCCAACAGACATGAGGAAGAAAATGATGAATAGAAAAGTTTAGATCAACAGTTGATTATGCATTTTATTGGAGCCAATATTGAGCAGTCTACATTCAATATTCAGATCAGTGAAGGCAACCAGCAACAATATTTCAGTCAGTTGGAAAATCAAGAAAATGAGGTATTTCATTGTGGTTTTTATGACCTTGTTGTTGATTATTTAAATTCCATGAGCAGCATAAATGAAAAAAAATTCTTATCTCATGGAAGGTGGTTTCATTATCTATTCAAATCACTTTTCTGTTGGATATACACTTCTTTACTTTTCAGATCAAGATTAAGAATGATATCATTAAATCTGTTTCTTATATGGCTTCATTGGAAGCATGATTTCACTTGATAAGAGGCAGTACAATTGGTTAGTGTAGGAGTAGGTAGGAGAATAATCTCTTCATATGAAAAGATAAATCATTTTCAGTTGATTAATTTCATAAATTAGCAGAGCAGGCTACAGGAAGGCTACAGGTTTGCAGGAGATCAGTTGTAAAGGCCAGATGACTCCATAGCCCAATGGTAAAGGTGACTAGAACTACTAGGCTCTTGGAAACTTCACAGGGATTTCTACATCCCAGTTGGAGCCAGATTTTAACACTCAAAATGTACTATTAAATTTTGAACGCCTTTTTCCAATTTGTGCTATATTTTCCCATCTCAAAGTCTTTTGTTTGTTGTCATAACCCCCTAAATCCTCTGTCAAGACTTGACAAACTCCCATTGATTGATTTTTCTCACAACTCAAATGACTACTGGCTTATAACCTGCATGGTAAAAATAACATCTTCTCATCAGTTTCTCCAGATCTTGACTTTTACAGTTTCCTATATTCTCAAATAAAAAATATAAAGGTTTGATTGTAAATTTTACCAAAAAGTGATGGGTGCACGTGTTCTAATCCTAAGGCTACCTTATCAACTAAACCACTATTCATATTCCAAATTATTAGTCTACATGTCGAATGCCTAGTCTCCATATAACCATCATAAGCCAAAACATAAGTCACCAAAGCCCAACGCAATTGCCAAGCCCAACGCAATTGCCAAGCCCGACACCACTCATTTCATCAAAAATATCATGTGTTAATGTGCAGGTGTCAATACAATGGTGCCTAACATATTACAAGTGTTCAAGGTTTTCTTTGCGTGCCCAATAGACATAATTTTTGGGTATCCAGTACTTGCAGGTATCAAATATATATACCAAGTGTTTTTATCAAAGCTGAAACAGAGACAAATATCTAGAATGGTCGCAGTTGTTGTTGACAAAGAGAACAGCTCCAGGGATTTTGCATTTATAGTCAATTGTTGGGTGTATTTTATGGGTCTCATTGTGTGAAGGCACCAATTATCTATAATGATGTCAGTCATCTAAAGCTTATTACTGTGTTCTGGTCTAAAATGGCCCAGAGCATGACAGTTCAACCCATGAAAGGAATTCTCATTGGCGTAGTTACAATTTTGAACCAGTCTTTTGTTAGAAATGTTCAACCAAGATTTTATGAGGAGAAGCTAAATTTCTGAGCCTGAATCTGAGTTTCATGGCGTGTTGATTGCACAAGTCAAATGAAGCCACAAATCAAGCCACGATCCAGGCCATGAGTCAAGCTATGAATCGACATAAAAAGTCAGGCCATGAGTCAATTCACAGATCAATACACCAAGCCACACACAAGCACCAAGTTCCATTGTCTACTCAAATCATCGATAAGATTCCAGGTCTATCCTAGTAAAACATGATAAAGATGCAGCAAAAATAGATGGTTGTGTATGCAGAAGATTTCAAAAGGTTTTCAGAGCAGTCTGGCAATTTATCAATGAATAAATAAAAGCTCAATGTCTTCAATGATGAGAGTAAATATTAATGTAGAAAATGGATTATGATTACAGAGGTAGACAGAAGATGTAAACATGAATGGATGAAACAAGCTCTTCATAGTTGTGTGACTTACCTTTCCAGAAGATAGGGAAGGTGCTTTGACAAAGATTCTTCGTAGAATCTCAGATTATGGCAATTCTAACTTATCTAGAGGAGGTTCTAATAATATGGGTTCGTTGCCACATCTCTCATATTTTGAAGCAAAGAGTCCTAAAGTGTTGATGTCATCTCCAAAGACCCTTGAGGCATCAAAGAATTGTTCTGATGATATTGAAAATAAAGAGTACCCTATGGATCCTTATTTTCCTGGCATAAAGAATAGCATGTATAACACTGATGAGTGTCAAATGTATTCTTTCAAAGTGAGATTTTGTTCTACATCTTGTGATTGGACTGAGTGCCCATTTGTGCATCATGGAGAAAATTCCAAAATGCAACACCCTTGGAAGTATCACTATACCTTTGTTCCTTGCCCAAAGTTTCGAAAAGAGACTTGTAGGATGTGGTGATCTGTGTGACTTTTCACATGGAAAAGATGAAACAATTTGCACAAGAAGAGGTCTGGAAACACCTTGTTTAGGTCTGGAAAATACAAGATTCATGGTGGACAATCAAATGGTTATATAGATGGACACACATACAGGAAATTTCTGACTAAATTGACACATTATTCATCTAATGGCTTCTTATACAGTTTCTGTTCTAGAAGTGATGCACCTCTTGTAGCACAGTTAATAAATTGCTTGAACAATGCTCATAGCCAATATCACAAACGTAGCAGATATTGTCTACATCCAGATAAATTCAACTGTTAAAGGAACCTTTGCTAAACATTTAAATGAAGATCCTGCCAGATAGACATTTTGAGCAACTATCATTTTTGAGGTTTTGATATTTTTATAGAAGAACTGGACTTTTGGTGGCTTAGATGTTTTCCAAATATGCCATAAGACACTAAATCCCAAAACTCTCGGCAGTTATTTCTTCCTTGTTTCATATCTCTAAGCCGCCGAAAATGTAGATATTGACAAAACGTTCTTCTTTTTGCCCATATCAAAGATATTTGTTTCCAGATCACGTGAGGATGGATTTTTATGAAAGATAACAATTGAGGGAAGATAGATCATCATTGTTACACATTATTTTCATCATCCCTATGACTATTAATGATGTAAACCTATATGTTGCCTTCAGAGGAGTCAATGGCCTAAGTTCCTGAAGAAAGAAGGGAGAAGAACTTTTCCTGAGAGAAGAAGTTGCATTCTCCTTTGGAAAAACCCTATTAAAGAGGATGTTCGCAGGTTTCTATATAGGCAAGGTGCGAGAATGCCTAATTCTTGCAAGCTACAGCATAGCTAGGTTGCGAGAGGTTCGTAGGTTTCTCTATAAGCAAGGTGCAAGAATGCTCATACGTGGGAAAAACAAGCATTTTCTCGATGCTTCTAGAAAGAGAAACTTCCATGGTGAGGTGGCATCCGAATGGTTTGGATATTACTCGCTTTCATGATTTAGTGGGATCATCCTAACCTCCTCACCTTATTCTCTTCAGCTTATAAAAGGAGAGGAGCTCTCATGGAGAAAGTTAGTTTTTTTTGGCTTGGGATTGTTAGCTTGGTTAGAGTAGCTTTGAGATTTGCTTTGTCAAGATAGATTGTGAGTAGCTATCAGATCCATGGTCTCAGAATCCTTGGAGAAAGAAGTGTGTGGGGAACGAAGGACAGTTGGAAGGGACCTTACGACATCAAGGCCATGGTTGTAATCTCTCTTTCACATTTAATATGATATAGTAATATGATTCTTTCCTATAAAGCTTGTTGTGTTTTATTGTATGATCCCTTGATCACATACATAGGTTTATATTGAGTTTATGCTATTACTATCACTTTGGCTGGTTGCATTCTTTTGCAGGATCATCATTGTATGAGCGTTGGAACAGAGCTGGGATGGCGATGGTGAGAGGAAGTGACACTTAAATGGTATGTCACTTATCCCTCTTTAGTTAGTAAATTCAATATCTAAAACTTAAGGAAAGCGTCATGTTCTTGTGTGTTTTGTTCTAGATCTATGTGGATCTAGGGAGATCAGTTAGTGTCCGCACCTACTGATTTATCCAATAACAAAATTGGCGACTCCACTAGGGAACGGATTGTTTCCTAGTTAGTCTAGTTTCCCTTGCTTTGATTGCTTGATTTATGGTGTCTGAGTCTGTGGGAGATCCATCTAGACTCTCTGTATCTAAAATTTCACTCAATTTATTTTTCCTTTTTCCAATTTTTTCTTGATTACAAACCTTCTCGCACTGTATCTCTTTGTGGCCTGCGAGAATCATTGATGTTTGCACCCTACTATTCAGTTCAGTGTGACCTTCTCACACACTGCCTATATCTAGACTGTGAGAATCCCTAATTCTCGCACTTTACCCCACTACCAAACTGCGAACTCATTTATAAAAGTTTTGGATTAGGTATTCCTGTCTTTTTGATGCCCAGTTTTTCTTTGATCAGTTGGATTGAACTTTTGGAGCCTATATTGATCTTTTACAGTCTGCTTGACATTCTTTGAGTTTCTTTTAGCTATCTTTTCTTTGTTTGGTTTTGAAGGATTAGTCTCTTTCTTTGAGTGTCTTTCAATTGTAAAGCGTTTGTTTTCTTTAGAATTGTTTAGGGAAAGATCGGATTTCTTTTGAATAGTTCACTTTAAAAGAAAACTTTTAGTTTGGGTTTCTTTTTTTTAACAAAGTTCATTATTGATTTTAGTGAAATTTTTGAAACAAAAATATTTAATTTCTTGCTTTATATTAGATTGGGGGCATCCTTGCATTTGAAGTAGCGAAATTGCATGATTCTTGGCATTTTTTGGTCTTAAATTATTGGCATTAGTAATCACTTCTATATTTATTCATCCCATCATATATATGTTCTCGTTGATAAATATAGTCTTCTTCACCCATCAAGTTTAGTTATTCATATGATTATTAACTCTTGAAAACCTTGTCTCACCTGGTTATATATATTTGAGAGTCTTGAAAACAAACCAGTTGGTTAGTTATCCCATTTGATCCAATAAACACACATTAAGTTACCAGGCTTCTTCAAGATACAACCTGAGAAGAAATCCTGGAGAGATAACAAATTGGCGTCATTCCCAGGGAAAGAAAGTTGAAGCAAGCTTCCCTGGGAGACGACAAGATCCAGCTTTGATGATAGACAAATTCTGGACATATTTTCGGTTGTAATCATCTATCTGGTGACTCCATGAAGGACAGATTCAATGGTGACTCCATTGTTCATAAATCTATTGGTGACTCCACTAGTTTGAAATGAACAAGAGGTATGCATTCTATTATTTCTCAAGTATTTCTAGTTACCCTCATCCAGTACCTAGTAGAGATGAATGGGAAAATAGTCTTCCCATATTTCAAGGAGGAGAGTGGGAAGTACCAGCTGAACACTTGCTGTATTTTCATGACTTTATTCATCGGCTTGAAATTATACATGAGGATGTTCAAATTAGGCTTTTCAGGTATTCATTAGAGGGGATTGCTCTTGACTCATGTCGATCTCTTCCAAATGAAAGTGTTATCTCTTTGATAGGTTTCCATACAACCTTCAGTTCCTTTTGTAAAGAGTATTTTCCAGTTGAACATCTTTTTGAAGGATGTTGTGAAGAGTTTTCTTCGTTTCATAAAGATTTTGCTTGTCACAAAAATCCGATTTGTGATAAAACTTTTATTGTAGAAGAAAACATTAACCATGAAGATCCAAAGGTTCTATATGACCTCCATTTTGACATCAAGTTTGTAGATACTTTTGACATTATAACAAATGTACCTATTGTTTCTGATTTTCATAAAGACCGGGTCATTTCTTTTGAGATCTCGGATAATAATGAGAAGATTGACACATCAACAGATGATAGTTTTGAATATGTAGCAAATACTAAGGATAGCCTTTAGTTTTCAGATTGGCAGACAAAGAGAACTTCCAACAGACATGAGGAAGAAAATGATGAACAAAAAAGTTTAGATCAGTAGTTGATTATGCATTTTAATGGAGCCAATATTGAGCAGTCCACATTCAATATTCAGATCAGTGAAGGCAACCAGCAACAATATTTCAGTCAGTTGGAAAATCAAGAAAATGAGGTATTTCTTTGTGGTTTTTATGACCTTGTTGCTGATTATTTAGAGTCCATGAGCAGCATAAATGAAAAAAAAATTCTTATCCGATGGAAGTTGGTTTCATTATCTGTTCAAATCACTTTTCTGTTGCATATACATTTCTTTACTTTTTGGATCAATATTAAGAATGATATCATTAAATATGTTTCTTATATGGCTTCATTGGAAGCATGATTTCACTTGATAAGAGGCAGTACAATTGGTTAGTGTAGGAGTAGGCAAGAGAATAAGCTCTTCATATGAAAAGATAAATCATTTTCAGTTGATTATTTTCATAAATAAGAAGAGCAGGCTATAGGAAGGCTACAGGTTTGCAGGAGATCAGTTGTAAAGGCCAGATGACTCCATAGCCCAATGGTAAAGGCGATTGGAACTACTGGGTTCTTGGAAACTTCACAGGGAGGTCTACATCCCAGTTGGAGCCAGATGTTAACACTCAAAATGTACTATTAAATTTTGAATGCCTTTCTCCAATTTGTGCTATATTTTCCCATCTCAAAGTCTTCTATTTGTTGTCATAACCCCCCAAATCCTCTATCAAGCCTTGACCAACTCCCATTGATTGATTTTTCTCACAACCCATATGACTACTGGCTTATAACCTGCATGGTAAAAATAACATCTTCTCATCAGTTTCTCCAGATCTTGACTTTTACAGTTTCCTATATTCTCAAATAAAAAATATAAAGTTTTATTTGTAAATTTTACCAAAAAGTGATGGGTGCATGTGCTGTAATCCTAAGGCTACCTTATCAACTAAAACACTACTCATATTCCAAATTATTAGTCTACATGTCGAATCCCTAGTCTCCATATAACCATCATAAGCCAAAACATAAGTCACCAAAGCCCAGTGCAATTGCCAAGCCCGACACCACTCATTTCATCAAACATATCATGTGTTAATGCACAGGTGTCAATACAATGGTGCCTAACATCTTACAGGTGTTCAAGGTTTTCTTTTCGTGCCCAATAGACATAATTTTGGGGTATCCAGTACTTGCAGGTATCAAATATATATACCAAGTGTTTTTATCAAAGATGAAACATAGACAGATATCTAGAATGGTTGCAGTTGTTGTTGATAAAGAGAACAGCTCCAGGGATTTTTCATTTATAGTCAATTGTTGGGTGTATTTTATGGGTCTCATTGTGTGAAGGCACCGATTATCTATAATGATGTCAGTCACCTAAATCTTATGACTGTGTTTTGGTCTAAAATGGCCCAGAGCATGACTGTTCAACCCATGTAAGGAATGCTCATTAGCGTAGTTACAATTTTGAACCAGTCTTTTGTTAGAAATGTTCAACCAAGATGCTATGAGGAGAAGCTAAATTTTTTAGCCTGAGTCTGAGTTTCGTGGTGTGTTGATTGCACAGGTCAAATGAAGCCACAAATCAAGCCACGAGCCAGGCCATGAGTCAAGCTATGAATCGACATAAAATGTTAGGCCACGAGTCAATTCACAGATCAATACACCAAGCCACACACAAGCACCAAGTTCCATTGTCTACTCAAATCATCGATAAGTTGCCAGGTCTATCCTAGTAAAACATGATAAAGATGTAGCAAAAATAGACGGTTGTGTATGCAGAAGATTTCAAAAGGTTTTCAGAGCAGTCTGGCAATTTATCAATGAATAAATAAAAGCTCAGTGTCTTCAACGATGAGAGTAAATATTAATGTAGAAAATGGATTATGATTACAGAGGTAGACAAAAGATGTAAACATGAATGGATGCAACAAGCTATTCATAGTTGTGTGAATTACCTTTCCAGCAGATATGGAAAGTGCTTTGACAAAGATTCTTCGTAGAATCTTAGATTATGGAAATTCTAACTTTTCTGGAGGAGGTTCTAATAATATGGGTTCATTGCCACATCTCTCATCTTTTGAAGCACAAAGTCCTAAAGTGTTGATGTCATCTCCAAAGACCCCTGAGGCATCAAACAATTGTTCTGATGGTATTGAAAAAAAAGAGTACCCTATGGATCCTTATTTTCCTGGCATAAAGAACAGCATGTATAACACTAATGAGTGTCAAATGTATTCTTTCAAAGTGAGATTTTGTTCTACATCTTGGGATTGGACTGAGTGCCCATTTGTGCATCGTGGAGAAAATCCCAGAAGGCAAGATCCTTGGAAGTATCACTATACCTTTGTTCCTTGCCCAAAGTTTCGAAAAGAAACTTGTAGGACATGGTGATCTGTGTGAGTTTGCACATGGAAAAGATGAAACAATTTGCACAAGAAGAGGTCTAGAAACACCTTGTTTATGTCTGGAAAATACAAGAGTCATGGTGGACAATCAAATGGTTATATAGATGGACAAACATACAGAAAATTTCTGACTAAATTGACACACTATTCATCTAGTGGCTTCTTATATAGTTTATGTTCTGGAAGTGATGCACCTCTTGCAGCACAGTTAATAAATTGCTTGAAAAATTCTTACAACCAATATCACAAACGTAGCAGATATTGTCTACATCCAGATAAATTCACTGTTAAAGGAACCTTTGCTAAACATTTAAATGAAGATCCTGCGAGATAGACATTTTGAACAACTATCATTTTTGAGGTTTTGATATTTTTATGGAAGAACTGCACTTTCGGTGGCTTAGATGTTTTCCAAATATGCCATAAGACACTAAATCCAAAAACTCTCATTAGTTATTTCTTCCTTGTTTCATATCTCTAAGCCACCAAAAATGTAGAGATTGACAGAACGTTCTTCTTTTTTCCCATATCAAAGATATTTGTTTCCAGATCACGTGAGGATGGATTTTTATGAAAGATAACAATTGAGGGAAGCCAGATCATCATTGTTACACATTATTTTCATCATCCCTATGACCGTTAATGATGTAAACCTATATGTTGCCTTCAAAGGGGTCAA
>JASDQU010681232.1:20127-41981 GCA_032191745.1 Picea mariana
CTGCTAGACTTCATGCTGAAGTTGAGCTGCTAGCTTCTTAAACTGGAGGCTAAGTACCAACCATCCCTGTGTTCTACATTGGGAAGTCCAAGCATAGTTTTCTATGGTTCAATCTTGTGTAAAAATGAAACCACCTATCTCAAGCATAGTTTCCTTTGGTACAAGCTTGTGTAAAAATGAAACCACCTACCTCAAGCATAGTTTTCCGCTAGTTCAAGGTTGTGTAAAGATGAAACTAGGTCCAAGCATAGTTTTGTTTAGTTTTAATCTTGTAAAAAAATATATATATATCCCAAGCATAGTTTTGTTTTGTTTTAAAGCTTGCGTCAAAATGAAAACAATCCCGAGATTAGTCTTTTTTATTTCTCATGCTTGTGAATCAATGAGAATATAACTGAGTATACTTTTATCACTTTTTTGGACTCGTAAAGGTTATACGAAAAAGGAACCCCCTGGAGTCCCCTTTAATCTCTTTTCAGACTCTCTAAACATGAAAATATTGCCGAGCGACCTTGTTCTTTTCACGCTCGTTAAAGTATTTGAAGAAAACGTCTATTGAGCGATAGTTTATCTCTTTTTTGGTCTCATCAAACTACTTTATGAAAAAGGAATTGAGAGAGTTCTCTTTAAGTGTTTTTTAGACTCTATAAACATGAAAAACCCCCAAGTTTTCTATCTTTGGACTCGTTAAACAAACATCGAAAGGCCTTTACGAGACTGAACCACTCCTTCCTAGGGTTCGTTAAACATACTTTGAGGGACTCGTCTGAAGGATGAACTTACATTACAAGCATATGTTATCCTCCTCAAGCTTGCGTAAAAATAAAGAGGTACTCGCCAGAAATGGTGGGGGGGAAATTTGGAAAGAAATGTATCTAAATTTGTATTCTGTGGAAGAGTCACTTTTGAACCTGATACCCTTTCACTCGCCTTGTGTCTAGGTTGTAAAATTTGCTTGTCTCTTGATCATACTCCTTTATAGGATTAAAAATTGGTCTGTGATCCCTGTTGTTGAGTCAGTGTTTCCAAGACAGTTGTCGTGTCGTCAATATGTTCAAAGAGAAGTTCAACTCAAAAAGCCTTCTATTGTGTCGGCCATTTTTGCAGTCCTTAAAGCCTTCTATTGCATTGGCCATCCCTGAGTCAATCTTGAATCACTTATTACTCTGATCTACATCAAATCTTGTTACCTATTTCGTGTCATTGATGTGGGATACATTAAGGCCCTCCTATGATGAGTCTTTTCCTTCTGACTTCAAGTCATTATCCAGGAATCAAACTTAGAAACCAATTAGTACCTTGGAACTTTCATGCTTCAATGGCAGGTTTCCTCGCTTTCGACAGTGGGTTTTCATTATCGACCCCTGGTCGAGAGATTTTGTCGAGTGTTCGACCTCATCTCATCGATTCACATTCGTTGGATTGTACTAGTGTACCTTAGGAGTCATTAACATTAATGGTTATTTCCCTCGCACTTGTTAAAGGTATACACTAATGACCAGTAATCAGGTGGTTTCTACCATGTTCGACTTTGACACATGTATTCACATGGTTAGATTTGTACTATAGAGTGGTGGAGATGAAGACCTTGGATCTTTCCTGACAGATTCAGGTTGCACTGGAGTATTTTCAGTTTGTAATGTTGCATAGATCCACATTGTATGTCTCATGGCTATGTTAAAATTTGAGTCTTTAACACATAGATCCACAGTGTATTTTTGGTGGCTATGTTCAGATATGAGTCACATTGGCATGGATCCACAGTGTATGTTTGGTGGCCATGACCTGTCTTACTTGGCATGGATCTTCGCATGTCAACATTTATGCTCTTAGTCATTTGTATTCTGAGTATGGGAATGCCTACCTCAATGATGATATATTATTGTACTGTATTTCCCTGTTTGTTGGCAGGTTTCCGATCGATTGTTCCTTGTTCTCTACAAACAGTCGACAAAGTATTTCAGCTATCACTCTATTCTAACTTCATACTTTGGGGGGCTCTCTGTTACACATTATTTTCATCATCCCTATGACTATTAATGATGTAAACCTATATGTTTCCTTCATAGGGGTCAATGGCCTAAGTTCCTGAAGAAAGAAGGGAGAAGAACTTTTCCTGAGAGAAGAAGTTGCATTCTCCTTTGGAAAAACCCTATTAAAGAGGATGTTCGTAGGTTGCTATATAGGCAAGGTGTGAGAATGCCTAATTCTCATAGGCTGCACCATAGCTAGGTTGTGAGAGGTTCAAAGGTTGCTCTATAAGTAGGGTGCGAGAATGCTCATACGTGGGAAAAATGAGCATTTTCTCGATGCTTCTAGAAGGAGAAACTTCCATGGTGGGGTGGCCTCTGAATGGTTTGGATCTTACTCACTGTCATGATTTAGTGGGATCATCCTAACCTCCTCACCATATCCTCTTCATCTTATAAAAGGAGAGGATCTCTCATGGAGAAATTTAGTTGTTTTTGGCTTGAGATTGTTAGCTTGGTTAGATTGGCTTTGAGATTTTCTTTGTCAAGATAGATTGTGAGTAGCTATCAGATCCATGGTCTCAGAATCCTTGGAGAAAAAAGTGTGTGGGGAACGAAGGACGGTTGGAAGGGACCTTACGACATCAAGGCCATGGTTGTAATCTCTCTTTCACATTTAATATGATACAGTAATACGATTCTTTCCTATAAAGCTTGTTGTGTTTTATTATATGATTCCTTGATCACATACATAGGTTTATATTGATTTTATGCTATTACTATCACTTTGGTTGGTTGCGTTATTTTACAGGATCATCATTGTATGAGCGTTGGAACGGAGCTAGGATGGCGATGGCGAGAGGAAGTGGCATTTAAACAGTATGTCACCTATCCCTCTTTAGTTAGTAAATTCAATATCTAAAAATTAAGGAAAGCGTCATGTTCTTGTGTGTTTTGTTCTAGATCTAGGTGGATCTAGAGAGATTTAGTGGGATCATCCTAACCTCCTCACCTTATCCTATTTAGCTTATAAAAGGAGAGGACCTCTCATGGAGAAAGTTAGTTTTTTTTGGCTTGGGATTGTTAGCTTGGTTAGAGTGGCTTTGAGATTTTCTTTGTCAAGATAGATTGTGAGTAGCTATCAGATCCATGGTCTCAGAATCCTTGGAGCAAGAAATGTGTGGGGAACGAAGGACAGTTGGAAGGGACCTTATGAAATCAATGCCATGGTTGTAATCTCTCTTTCACATTTAATATGATACAGTGATATGAGTATTTCCTATAAATCTTGTTATGTTTTATTGTATGATTCCTTGATCACATACATAAGTTTATATTGAGTTTATTCTATTACTATCACTTTGGCTGGTTGCGTTCTTTTGCAGGATCATCATTGTATGAGCATTGGAACAGAGCTAGGATGGCGATGGCAAGAGGAAGTGGCATTTAAACGGTATGTCACCTATCCCTCTTTAGTTAGTAAATTCAATATCTAAAACTTAAGGAAAGTGTCATGTTCTTGTGTGTTTTGTTCTATATCTAGGTGGATCTAAGGAGATCAGTTAGTGTCTACACCTACCGATTTATCCAATAACAATCATCTCTTTTGAGTTTTTAGAGACAGATGCTAAGGTGGAAGATATTATTGGCCTTTCTATTTTGGTCAAAAAGTGGTTAGATGTCAAAGAAAGAGTTCAAAGTGCCTTGTCATCACCTTGAATGATTTTGAAGATGTCAAATATTATTGGAACTGTCGATGATTTTTGAAGACTAGGATAAGGGATTGATCCCTTATGATAGGACTTGATCCTATTATTAAGAACTGTTTTGATTTTATACTATTATTAGTATATCAGATTCATTCCTATAGGATCTGGAACCATATTGTAAAAGCTATAAAGTTGATAACTTCTAAGGAAGAGGGGTTCGAGTCTGGAGATTTAACTATACTACTTTTGTAATAGACCTTTCTTGTATATAATACATATACACAAGCTTCTTTATCTATTACTATTAGATTGCCATTTTCTTTCTATTTTATGTACTGTCATTGATTACTTTCTCTGTTCAAGTTTGTCTAATTGCAGGTGATTATCATCTCATCCCGTCAATTCATAAACATTGATGGATTAGTAATCATTGCTATATTTATTCAAACCATCATATATATGTTCTGGTTGATAAATATAGTCTTCTTCACCCATCAAGTTTAGTTATTCATCTAATTATTAACTCTTGAAAGCCTTGTCTTACCTGGTTATATATATTTGAGAGTCTTGAAAACAAACCAATTTGTTAGTTATCCCATTTGATCCAATAAACACACAAAATCAAAACACACATTTTGTTACCAGTCTTATTCAAGCTACAACTTGAGAAGGACTTCTGGAGAGATAACACATACCATACCATACCATACCATACCAAGACAATGCATACCATACCATACCATGCAATGGAAAGACAATGCATACCATTTCCATACCATACCATACCATACCATACAATACCAATGCATAACATACCATAACAAGACAATCCATACCATACCATACCATAGCCAATGCATACCATACAATGGCAAGGAAATGCATACCATTTCCATTTCCAATGCATACCATACCATACCATACAAGGAAATGAGAAGGCAAAGCATACCATACCATACCATGCAAGGAAATGGAAAGGCAAGGAATACCATACCATACAAGGCAAGGCATGCCATACCATACCATACCATACCATACCATACCATGGCAATGCAAGACATACCATACAATGCCATACCATACCATACCATACTATGCAAGGCAAGGCATACCATACCATACCATACCATGCAAGGCAAGGCAAGGTATATCATACCATACCATACCATACCATGGCAAGGAAAGGCATACCATACCATACCATGGAAATTCAAGGCAAGGAATGGCATGACAAGGCAAGGTATGAAAAGTCATGCATGATATGGCATGGTAAGGCAAGGAAATGAACGGCATGGCATGACATGGTAAGGAAATGCATGGGAGTGCATGGTAAGGAAAGGCATGGCATGGCAAGGAAAGGCAATGCATGGCATGGCATGGAAAGGCATGGAAAGGAAAGGCATGCAAAGGCAAGGCATGACATGGAAAGACAATGAAAGGGGTTGATGTCTTGAATATTGTAGGGAAGTTATGTGCCATCTTTCATTTCAACAATAATTTGTTATCTAAACACTAGTTTAAGATTACATTTTCATCACCCTTTTATTTAATGATAACTTATTTTAAGTGTTGGTTGTGGTTTTAAGTGTTGGTTGTGGAGCATGATTATCTTCCTGATTCATAGGTTTGTTTCAGGAGTGCTTGGACCCCATTCCCTAATGGGGGGTGTGGGGGGGCATTCCCCCCAAAAAAACTGTTTCCAAGGGGGTCCGAGGAGGGTGGTGACAATTTTTGTAGCCCCCCTAGTGGGGGATTCGTGGGAAGCGCCCCCGAAGAGAAATTTTGGGGAAAATTGCCTTGTAAAATATTGATATTTCATAGTCAATATGGATCGTTCATTATAAGGTCGCATATTTGACTGTAGAAGTTATTTTAGGGTTTTTTTCCCTAGAGTACAACCTTATCTTATGAAGGAATTGTATTGCATTTGTGTATTATCACGAATATTGTATTCTGAGAGAGGATATTGTTACAATGGGTGTGTTGTAGGTTGTATCCCTTCATTTTTTTGGATAATAAAAAGGAAGGACATGGCATTTTCTCTGATGGACATAGCCCACACTAGGTGAACCACATATATATGTGTCTCTATTGTATTGTGTATCTTATGTGTTTTATTTCAACATTTGTTTTATTTTATTGCTTCATGATCCCGTTTTTCTAACAACTTGTATCAAAGCGAAAGGTAACTCACAGAAAAGAGGGTTCCTGGTTCGAGTGGGAGCAATCGAAGTATATGGAAATTTTTGGGTCGAGAAATTTAACGACCAAAACTACCAGTTATGGAAGATGCAGATGAATGATTATTTATATCAGAATGATCTGTTCCTACCATTGGGTGGAATAGAAAAGAATATGACGACCATGAAGGATGGAAAATGGGAGGTTCTTGACAGAAAGGCACTAGGAACAATATGAATAATCCTGGCAGTTTCGATGGATTTCAATATTTTAAAAGAAAAGACAACGAAGGAGTTGATGGATGCATTGGTTAAACTGTATGAAAAAACCTCGATCTCCATTAAGGTATTTCTAATGGAGATATTATTTAATATGAATATGTTAGAAGGTGGGTTTGTTGCAGATCATTTAAATGAATTCAATACGGTTACTAATAATCTAAGCTCTATAAAATTAGATTTTGATGATGAGGCCAAGTCTCTTTTAATATTGTGCTCATTGCTAGAAAGATGGAATGGATTTGTCATGGCTATTAGTAACTATGTCTCTGGTTCAAACACTCTAAAATTTGATGATGTTTTTGGTGTTATCCTTAGCGAGGAAATGCAATGAAAAAGAACAGGTGATACATCAGGAAATGCATTTACTATGGATAACAGAGGAAGGCAAAAGGATAGTGGAAAGGGCTCAGGGAACTGTGGGAATTCTAGGAAGGGAAGATCCAAATCTAGAATGGGAAATATAGAGTGTTGGAATTGTGGGAAGAAAGGACATATGAAGAAATACTTCAGATCTCCAAAGAAACAAAGAGATGGACAACAAGAGAAAAATCAAGAAGCAAATACAACAGGTGATGTGTTACAAGATGATTTGATTCACACATGTACTTATGTTGGGTATTGGTGAGAACTTTATTTTGCAAATTTTGAGGTTCTCACGTGCTCTCCTTCCCAAATATTAAGCATACATCCCCATGTGGAGCCATATGTTGACCAACTATTTTGACTAGGTTTCAACGTCATGTACCATGAAGATATGTACCTTGTGGTACAACATGTTTGAAGACTTATGGCTCAGCAGGGCAGTTCTTCCCCCATAACTTCTTTCTTTGTACATAGAATGCCGGCTCCCCTAAGTGGGATAATAATGTAATATGTTAGCATGGGTCAATTTTTATTTAGTTTCCTAGGAATTTATCATTAGGGAAGTCCTTTCATTGAGTGTTTTTTTTTCATCGGGTAATTAATCTTGCTTGCCAACAATTTTAATTATCCTTGAGTTTTTCAATCAAATAATCCTCCAAAGTGATGAAAGGTGTTCTAAAGATCAATCCCAAAGAGTGACTAAGGTTTGAATTATTTTAAATTACCATGTTAGACATCTTCTAGAGTCTTGCAGAATTCCGTTAAGTTTTGATAGGATTTTTTAATAATTAAATTTTTCCGTAAATTGGAAATTTTAATTATTTTTGATGAAAAATGTAAAAATTTGGTCCTTGGGGATTTCATGTAGGAGTGTGAGTACTCAAATAAAAAAATTTATGAACCCCTACACATTTTGACCAAATTTCATCTCAATTAGACAAGTTTTGCTAGGTCATTGTCCATGAGGAGTCCAAGTCAATAAAAAAACAGCAAATAATTGGCTAAATTAAAAATGTCAAATTTTGCCAAATGTTGTAAAACATGAGAAAATGGGGAAAAGTTGTTTCCTAAGTCATTTATCTTTAATAAAGGGTCAAATAAATCAAATTCCCCCTTTCACACCCCTCATACAACTTAACTTTAGAGAGGGGGGCGAATCTAACTCTTGTGGGGCTCACCATCTCCATTGGATTGACCATTTGGTGATGGGGACCACATGGGGGGGGGGCATTACACACCTTGGGTGATCCCTTGGGGAATTATAGAAAGTCTTAAACTTAGGAGAGGGATTTTCATCCCCCATATTTTTAGTTTCCTCTCCTACTGGGAGTTCCCCCTCTCTCATGGTGTGCCCCTCCCCCTTGAGTGAGCTTCCCTCTTTTTGAGTGACACTTGCAATGCATGTAAGGGGGGTGTCTCTTCCTCCCATACCTTAAAAGAAAGGATCCTCTACTTATTTTTAGATGGAATTTTAGAGACACTCCATGCTACCCATTTTTCTCCCCACTCTCTCTTTCTCTTCCCCCAATCTCTCTCTTGTAATATTGTTGTCATAGTGCAACCACTCTTTTGATTAATAGAAGTGAAGATTTGGAGGAACTCTTGGTGTTCTCTTGGTGTCATCTTAGTGCTCTTTGGCTACTCTCATTTGGTGTTTTTCTATGCTTGAGGTAATATTGTGAATTTTGAATTTCTGTTTAATCTATTGCTTACATTGTTTTACTTGAAGAACCCCAAACAAAGTATTTTGTTGGGGATAAATCTGTAGTAGTATTGCTATAGGTTTATGTGATTTGCTTCTACTAGTATTTGCAAAGTATTTTGTAGAAATTTTAGAATATATCACCTTCTTTCATCATTGTGTAGAAAGGGTTTACACATTTGCAGGTTACGCAAAGCTTGGAAGAGTGGACTCCAAAGGCTTCATTTCACTTCACATAAATTTATGATATAATTTTCAGCTCATATTTACTTATCTTTTGCACTTATTTATTTTTTAAATCTTGCAATCTAGTCAAGTTTTATGTTGAAATTTTGTATATAAAAGTTTATGTTTCACATACTAACCAAAACTAACTCATTTTAAGTGGTTTTTAACAATTTTCAGCAAGCATTACTTGTTGTTTTTTTCAGGTTTTCGCCACTCTAAGAGGAGGTGATGCCCAATTTTGGCCACAAGGAGCACAAGAAAGCATCCAAAGGCCTTGGTTCAAAACCTTCTCTCTATTCTTACTTTACAAATCATTGTAAGAAGCCCAAGAGAGTCTCTTGAGCTTACATTCTTTTCATTCTCATAATTTGTAATTTGTAAAGTATTTCTTAGTTTGGTTTTCCCATATATTGCATGTGAGTGGCTTGTCCACCCTTGCAATACCGTGTTGGCTAGATTTGTTGTTTAATTTGTATTTTTGCCAAATTTGCTTGTCCCACTTCTCCCAAAAAGAGAAGGTTGAGTGCCTAGTGTAACTTATTTTATTTTATTTCAATTTATTTTACCCACCTTGGCACAAAATCAGTAGGCTTGCCCTCCGCATTGTGCCATAGTTGTGAGGTTGCAAAGTTAATTTATTTTTCCCACCTTTGTCCTTAAGGAAAAGTTGCGTGGCTAGTTTGTTTATTGTAATTTATTTCAAGTTATTGTAAATACATAATTATGCCCACACCTTGCATGTGATTGGCTTTTCCACCCTTGCAATATCGTAAAGGCTAGTTAGTTTTCATTTTCTTGCAAAGTAATCAAGCTTGTGCCCTGCCTTTTTCCCCGTATTTCCTCCCCTTGCCAAATTGTGAATATTGGGTAGCAAGAGAGTGAAAAGGATTGTGTGGCTAGCTTAATTAGGCACCTAACTCCATTATTTTTTTAACCATTGAAAATGGGTGACTTGGGAGGCTAGAAGGGGTTGAAGCCAGGGATTGTTTCATGAAACTACGTTTCCTCCTTGTTGAGTGCCAAAGCATCTTAGATTTGACCTATGGAGCTAGGGAATAACCTTGTTTTTCTTCTTATTGAGCACCCAACACTTCCTCTTGGTAGAAGGGATAAGGACTTGGGGTAGTCACATAGCTTAGGATTGCTACAATTCACATCTAATCCCCCTATGTTCAAGAGAGACCTAAAATTAATTAAAATCAACCTACTCACATTTCACAACATTTACATTTCCTTGAAAAAAAATTTCAAGAAAGTTATTTTGTTTAGCATCTACTTTTCATTTAATTTCATCAAATTCCTTACTTGTGAATATTTACTTTTATCAAAGCATTCTTTATTTTGTGAAATAATTGTTTCAAGTGTAAAGTTATTTTTCAATTCATTATGTATGTATGTATATATATATATATATATATATATTCCACAAGCTTGTTTCATTCTTGTAGAGTAGTCTTTCATGGTGTATATCTCAATAAGTCAATTTTGGTAATCTTTAGGCACTGGTCTAATTGTTGTTTTATAAACAAAGGTTTGTTTGTCATTGAAAGAACTGCATATTGCATTGTTCCTTGTCATTGGGTTTGGTCTCCCTAATTGATAACTTAATTAACTCCTAGAACATTAACAAAAAATTCACATAGTTTAATAGGGTCTACCCGCCTTGGATTTCCTAGGAGTGAGCCTAGACAGAAGGAGTCTAGATCAAGGTGACAGTGGGTCTAGACTTAGTTTTGTGCCTCTAAGGACACACCAAGTGGGTTGGAGACTTCTCCACTATTGTATGTGTGTATTAGGACGACAACAAAACCCATTGGATGCATAGTTAAATGTCTCGAATCCAAGCGACACGTGTCCCACCTGTATGCCATGTCAGAGCCATCGGGGGCCACTGAAAATATGCCATGTGTCTAAGGTGATGTCAACATGATATATTTTCCTTAGCCAAATTTTAACCCGTGGTCGAGCTCAATCGAAAACTCCCCATCCATTTATATCATCCCAATCGACGACCCAGATTTGTTCTCAGACCTCGTGCAAGCGGAACCAATCAACGGTCTATATCTAGTCACATGCTTACTTTCAAATCAACGGTCAATATTGATCGATATACAAATAAGTAATCGGACCTAAAAATTCTCAGATCAATGACTGTAATAACTCTCTGAGATTGATCCGACGTTTGTTGAGTTTTCACCTTTGCAAACCTTGATTGCTATGATGGGTGACCTCGATCAATGATTGAGATTACTCGTCGAGACTGATCTGATGGTGACTAAGTTTTGTGATTTCTGCAAATTTTATTTCGAGCATCCAACCACCATAAAAAATTATTGCAGTCATTTTAAGGGGGGAAATGGAAACAATATTTTGGCTGGAAAATATCCAACTCTTCCATGATCTTAGCACAACAAAATTCATACAGGTGAAAGCAATTGAATTTTACTAGGGGAGAAACCATCCAAAAATCAATAAGCTAGAAATGATTTCAAGAAGATGGAAGTGGTTTCAAGAAGTAGTTTAGGGAACCAGAAAGAGGAATAAAACAGAACATAGGTACCCATTGTCAAGGTCGACACTTTGGGGAGTTAAAGATTTCCTTGTAACCAGAGTTGTTCGACCAAAATAACCTTGAGCACAGTCAATTGATAAATGTAGCAGGAAACCATAGATTCATCCCCTATGTTTTAGTTTTAGTCTGTAATTCCTCATTCTTTTGTATATGTGTTCTTGTAAAAAATCTCCTCCCATTCTTACTATTCTTGTATCAGATCTGATTTATAAAATCTTAGAAAACGTGCCATTCCTCATATTCAGTGTTATTATATGATGTTTGGTTATGATATAGAAGTTATTTCCTCTGAATGTATGCCCATTTCTTGTCATTTATTTGTGCATTTAAATGATATGCAGAGGTTACCTCCATGTATTTGAGTGTATGAAGATGTTAACTCTTTGAAGAATGTTTTATAAATATGTATACATCTATTAGAGTTGTTGAATTCTTAATTGCTCAACACACTATTCCTTTTCCATAAGCTACAAGATTCATTCTCAATAGTGCCCTGTATGTTTATCTTGTTTTTATTCTAATTCATCACTTCACTCCCCTTTTAAACCTTGATTGTCCGAAACACTCGTAGACATGTGGCTCTGATAATTGAGATCATTTGTCATATGAGCTGAGATTGTTTAAGGTCCTATAATTTCATAATAGAAAGAGAGAGAGAGGGAAAAACTTCCCAAATATTGAACAATTACCTTACTGCAAATATGGCCTTAAGATTCATCTCGAGTCTTGGCCCCTGAGGTGCCTCGACATCGTTCCAAAAACATCCTAGAACATCTCAAGGGATAACATAGGTTAAACCACGAGTGAATAGAAACAATTCAGCCAAGATAGGGATCAAAGGACCAAATTGTTCTTCCTCAAAATGCATCATTTCACTTTCTATGATGGTTTATAACACATACATGGCAAATTTGTTCGATAAATAATCCCAAAATATGATTAATCAATCATCAAATCCTCATGGGTAGTTTCCAACACCTTAATAAATCCTAGATAGAACCCAAACCATAAATAATCAATCTTTGAGAAATCATTTTAGTTCATTTATTCCTCTATTGCATACATCTCTGGAATATTAGACTTAAAACCAACATATCTATGACATAATGCAAACATATAAGGGATTTAACATAAAAAAATAAGACGATTTACATGAAATTGATCAAGTCTAATATAAATATAAGTCATTAGCCTAAGACTTGATGAAATGCAATCTTGATTTACAAATAAACATTCACAACACTAGATTGTAGTTAAACAAAAATAGAAAGGAAAATTTCAAAAGTTGTGATTGAGGAAGTTAAAGAGTAAACCGATGCCTACCTTACTTGGGCTATGGGGTCACTTTCCTAGCTTGAAGGGGTTATTCATTTACCTTATGTGTTGAAGTCATATGCACCATCTAAGGATTTCCCTACAAGAATCAACTAAAACCTTTGAAAATATCAAACACCTTAAGGGAATCGATCCTTTAAGAATCCAAATCCAAGTGTTACAAGATGAACTCTATGTTAGTCCTAAAGAAAAAACCTAGAATCCCTAGATGTCCAAGCTTAATTCTGTAATTATTAAACATAGATGATCAAAGAGGGTAAGGAAAAGCTAGTTATACCTTATTGTACTCCTCCAATGTGTCATGGTTCCCTTATATGGTCTTGCAGAAGCTCCTTCCTCAAAGATACCTAAAAAAACAAAGTGTTTTCCAATATAAAACCCTAAAATAAATCCTCAAGATAAACAAGACTACACAATAGCTTTTGCAAGGAAAGACTATCTTCTTCTCATTATTCTCCAACAATTACAAATGAAGAGGAGTCCTCCATATATAGATGAGGCACCTCACAAAACCATGAGTGAAAACTATGTGCTAAAGACAAAACCATGTGTGAGTATAATATTGTGATTAAGGTAAAACCATGGGAAAATACAGGAGGTGCCCTCAAAAATATGATTTAAAACCATGTTGAGAAAATACAATATTATATCATCAAATAACCACCTCAACCAACTCCAACATGTGAGTGGACTATTCAAAGAGAAGGGGTGCACTCTACAAGATGGTCTAACAACCCACACATGTGGAATCAAGTGGGATGATGAGTGGTCAAAATGTGGCAATATTTTTCCCGCAACAAATTTAAAAACTCCACAACTATGTCAATTTTTTCTCGATTTTATATTATGGCCACATTTTGGAAGTCCTGTGGTCATTCTGCATCTAATTGTTACACATCAAAATTACTCATTTCAATGATGACCTATTGTCATCATTACAAGTGTCGCATTTTGGCCACAAGTGTCGTAGACATCATACAATCATCTTGTCTATGTCGTGTCTCGAACGACATCACAAGGACACTTCAAAGACACCCTCAAAGACTAGTTTAAGAAGGAGAAATAATCTGATGAAGAGTACAAATATTTTTCCATGAAAAAACCCACTTAAAAGTGAATTTTTAAGGACAGCGCTCCCATACCCACTATCAGGGAGTGCCAGCACTCCCTACCCTTCTTTGGGGGATTGTTCCAGTACTCTGTGCACCCTTTTGGGGGAAAGCTAGGGTTTTTTAAGGAAATTTTGGGCAGCGCTCCCCTAGCCACTGTTAGGGAGTGCCAGTGCTCCCTACCCTTCTTTGGGGGAGCATTGCAACACTATGTGCCCCATTCTGAGGGAGTGTTGGGTTGTTTGAGGAAATCTTGGGCTATTGAGGAAAATCACGGAAAAATTCCCCTCATCTCTAGAGTTGGTTGGATTTGAATCGGAGGTCAAGAATGGATCTTAGGGAAGATCCAAAACTGATGGAGAAGGATCCTCAACCTATCCCAAGAATATCTAAGGTGATTGGGTCTCTCCAATATTATATAAGGAGGCCTTATCACGGTGAAATAGATGGAGTTTTAGAGATACCAAACTTATGATCTCGTGAGAAGTGGTATTGAGAGACATGCAAGGCATCAAACTTATGATCTCATAAGGGAGATTTATCAGTGAAAGCTACATTCATTTTGATTGTGGAACTTTTGAGCAAGGGTCTGGACAAAGAGATCTTAGTGAAGTTGTTGCATCTACATCTATGGTTGTAAGCACTTTGATTTGTTTTCATTAATATATATATGTGCTTGGCCTGTTTCCTTCAAATTTGTGTATGTTTCATGAATTTGTTCTTTTTGATAGATTTATTTCGAGCCTAATCATGGTAGGAATAGGAAGTACGTTTTTTCATTGTTGTTCCTTCGATTGTAGGACCTTATGAAAGACTTGGAGATCAAGATCAACCTAGATCGAGCAAGGACAAAGGTTATTAAAGGTATTTATATTCCTTTCTTCTTATTCCTTGATTAGTTTAGCTTCATTAGAAGGAATGTCAGTGTTCAACATTTGCACCTTTCTATATTGGTTATAGGGGTCTATTATCCAAGGGGAAATCCACTTGTCTGCAGGGGGATTCTCCTGTAACAGAAATTGGCGACTCCACAAGGGGATTCTCCTGTAACAGAAGTTGGCAACTCCATAGGGAGATTCTACTATAACAGAAATTGGCGACTCCACTGTCAAATTTTCTTGTATGTTATGTGAAGGTGATCATTATTCTCACCTTTGTCCTCATATGGATGAGGCTTATTCTCTTTTGGAAAATCTTCAACCTCCAACTAGTTATCAAAATATTTCCCTCAACCCATCGTTAGTTGATGGAATGATCAATCGGGTTCCATCCCCGATCAGTCTGGTTGATCAGGTGGTCAATCTAGTTTCATCCTCGATTGAACCACTAACCAAAGTAGTTGATCCAGTTCCATCATCGATCAGCCCCACTTTTCATATGAAAAGTGAAACCCAAGTGACTAATCCAGTCCCGTCATTGGTCAGTCCCACCCTCATCTGAAGAGTGCCAATGTGGTCAATCCCACTCCTCCTCTGACAAGTGTCAAATTGGTTGCTCTGGTCCCTTCATCAATTAGCCTGGTTGATCATATCGTCAATCTGATCACGTCCTTAGTTGAACCAGTTGAAAAATTGGTTGATCTGGTCCCATCTTCAACCGATCCTACTCTCCCGTTAGAGAGTGCAACCCAAGAGATCGATCTGTTTCCACCTGTCGACCCCATTCTCCCCTTGGAGAATGAAACCAAAGTGGTCGATATGATCTCATCATCAGTCAATCCTAGTCTCCCACTAGATATTAAACCCAATACTTCCCACGTTTTTCTCATTGATACAGAATCTATCATGCTGGGGGGCATTCCTCCTTCTCCCGCGAAACCCCCTCCACATAATGAGGCCATCCTTTTTTATTGGGGTGTGCTAACTGGACCTCATCTTCCCTCTCACATTCCTTTCAATATTATAGTACAAGTTTTTGGTCGGGACGTTCCTCATGCCCTGATATATGAAGCTTCATCCATTAGTATTTTGTCCTCTATTGCTTGGCAAGCTTTGGGTTATCCTCAGCTTGTGACAGTTACCCAGACTCTATTCTCTTTTAACAGAAGAACCAGTCACCCTTTTGGGATCCTTCCTCAGTTTCTTGTAAATTTGGGGGGGGAAACTATCTTTATTGATGTTATGGTATTCTAGGACCCCTTGGATTTGAATTTACGCCTTGGGCAATATTACGTCTATGCCATGAAAGCTATTGTATCCACTCTCTTTCATGTGATATATTTCCCTCATGATGGAAGAATGGTGACTATTGATCAACATTCGTTCATTGGCCCTGACTTGACTATCAACCCAATGACCTCCCTAAATGGGTCTCATATGCAGTCGGTATTACCCCTGCCACAGGTCAATTATGTGGCGTTGTCTCCCATGACTTCAACTTCCGATGACTTAGATCTGGTAGTTGACATGGTGATCTCTTCAGTAGGGATATTGGAGCTTGGTATCCTTACCCCTTTCATGGCCCTCAACATGTGTTCCTTCCAGATCATTGTTCTTCCATCCAATGGAGATCTCTTGGAATCCATGACCGAGTTTTATCCCTTGACATGGTTTCCTTCTAGAGCATTATCTTCTTGGAAACCATGATCAAGAAGAAGTCAAGAGCATAGTTTCTCTTCTATGTGGAAAGCTCGTTAAAAAATGAAACAGAAGCTATGAGAATAGTTTTGCTTCTCTGTGGCAAGCTCGTTAACAAATGAAACATAGGCCTTGAGCATAGTTTTCCCTTTTCTGTGGAAAGCTCGTTAAAAAATGAAATATACATTACGAGCATAGTTTTTCTTATCTGTGACAAGATTGTTAAAAAATGAAATAGAAATCTAGGGATTGAACCTGGAACCACGAGCATAGTTTTCCTCTCTATAGCAAGCTCATTAAAAAATGAAACAAAAATATGGGGATTGAACCCGAAGCATTGAGCATAGTTATTTTCCTGTGTCAAGCTAGTTAAAAAATGAAATAGCCACCTCTCATATCAAGTCAAGTCTTTCATTAGGTCTCATTTTTTAACCTTCATTTCATCCACCTGTATCCTTTTTCTCCATCTAGTACAGAAATTGGTTACAACCTCAAAGGCAGTGAATGATTTGAAGCTTGGGGGGCATGTCTCTAGCCTTTGATTATCTTTCTAGAGTTATGCCGCTAGCTTTTCAAGCTAGGGGCAAAGTACCAACCATCCATGGGTATCCCAACCTTTGGAATGTACATTGGTAATTTACAAGCATAATTTAATTTTGTTTCAAGCTTGTTTAAAAATGAAACCTATAACGAGCATGGTCTTAGTTCCTTCTCACGCTCAAGAAAACATGAGAACGCAATCAAGTAAACTTTTATCTATTTTTCGGACTCGCATGGATTCACGAAAAAGGAACCCCCTGGAGTCTCCTTTAATCTCTTTTCAGACTCTATAAACATGAAAATATTGTCAAGTGATCTTGCTACCTTTCACACTCATTAAAAGGTTTGAAAGGGCATCTTTCGAGTGGTAATTTATCTCTTTTTCAGCCTCACGAGACTAACATTATGAAAAAGGACAAAACTGGAGTCGTCTTTAAGTTCTTTTCAGACTCTCTAAACATGAAAAATCATCGAGTTTACCTTCTCTGGACTCGTTAAAAAAAGGATCATACATTGAAGGACCCATATGGGACTGAACCCTTAGTTCTTCCAATTCGTTAAAGAAAGGAAGAGGGACTTACCGAAGGTGAGTTATACCAAGCATGTGTTACCCTCCTCGAGCTCATTAAATTAAAAAGAGGTACTTGTCTATCTAGATGGGGGGGAATTTTGAAATAAACAAGCCAAGCAGTTTTTGAAAACATCACCAGTCACTCTTATAGTCGCCCTTGAACACGGAACTTTGTATTTGCATACATTTTAATCTGTTTAACCTCTGCATTGAACCAATCCTTTGAGTTTCTTTACTCCTTTAGGTCACCTGATGAAATTCACAGTATCCATTGCATCATCATGTTTTGGTCCATGTCATGTTTCTATTGGTGTGCCTCAGTGTTCAAGGGAAGTATCTTCCTCAAGAGTCAACCATTACAAATTTCCTATTTCAATACCCATGTCAATGCATGTTCATTTGATCCACCAATTTACATTTATGTGTTAGTTTCATGTCATTGATGGGGGATACATCAAGGCCCTCCTTCGACGAATCTGATCCTGTCAACTTCAGCGCATTATCTAGGAATTAGACTTAGAAACCAGTTAGTACCTTGGGACCTGCATGCCTCAATGGCAGGCCTCCTCACTTATGACAGTGAGTTTACATCATTGACCTCTAATCGGATGATTCCACATATGTTCAACTTCAACTCATTCATTCACATTCGTTGGAATGTACTAGGGCACCTTGGGAATCATTGACATCAATGGTGATTTCCCTCACACTTGTTAATGGTTTACCTCATTGACCGATAATCAAGTGGTTTTTTCCATGTTCAACATCAATACATCTATTCACATGGTTAGATTCGTACTACATCGGGATCAGTAAGAAGACCTTGGTTTGATTAATCACTCTGATATATACTTTACCCAGGCTGCGACGAATTTTCTCTTGAATATTGACACATATATTGTCACATAGATCCACTTTGTAATGGTTTGTGGCTATGTCTTGTCATCTCGTAGAACCACTGTGTATTTTTCATGGCTACGATCAGTTCATGTCATGGAAATATAGATCCACATAGTATATTTGGTGGTTATACTCTTTGTTAATATAATTATGGATCTGCAGTGTATCTTATGGAAGCCATACCTTGCAAGTCTTTATCACCCAAGCATAGGTATGTCTACCTTGGGTTTGAAACATGTCATAGTATTTGTTTGATGGTTGTGCACAGCTTCTACTAGGTTCTTCACATCCATAACCTTGCTCAAAAAAGTCTACAAAGTACTTCAGTCATCATGTCTTCTAACTTCGCACTTTGGGGGGCAATCTGTTACACATAAAAATTACTCATTTCAATGATCACCTATTTTCGTCATTACAAGTGTCGCAAGTGTCACATTTTGGCCACAAGTGTTGCAAGTCTTGCAGACATCATATAGTCATCTTGTCTAGGTTGTGTCTCAAACGACATCACAAGGACACTTCAAATACACCCTCAAATATTGGTTTAAGAAGGAGAAATCATCTAATGAAGAGTAGAAATATTTTGCCATGAAAAAACCCACTTAAAAATGAATTTTGAAGGTCAGTGCTCCCCTACCCACTATCAGGGAGTGCCAGCGCTCCCTACCGTTCTTTGGGGGAGCGTTCCAGCACTCTATGCACCCTTCTAGAGGAGCATTGGGATTTTTTAAGAAAATTTTTGGCAGCGCTCCCCTACCCATTGTCAGGGAGTGCCATCACTCCCTACCCTTCTTTGGGGGAGTGTTGCAACACTCTATGCCCCATTCTGAGGGAGCATTGGGATGTTTGAGGAAATCTTGGGCTATTGAGGAAAATCAAGGAAAAATCCCCCTCAACTCTGGAGTTGGTTGGATTTGAATCTGAGGACAAGGATGGATCTTAGGGAAGATCCACAACTGATGGAGAAGGATCCTCAACCTATCCCAAGAATCTCTAAGGTGGTTGGGTCTCTCTAAGCTTATATAAGGGGGCCTTCTCATGGTGAAAAAGATGAAGTTTTAGAGATACCAAACTTATGATCTCATGAGAAGTGGTATTGAGAGACATGCAAGGCATCAAAATTATGATCTCATAAGGGATATTTATCAGTGAATGTTACAATCATTCTGATCGTGGAAATTTTGAGAAAGGGTCTGGACAAAGAGGGCTTAGTGAATCTGTTGCATCTACATCTATGGTTGTAAGCACTTTTCTTTGTTTTCATATATATATATATATATATATATATATATATAGATAGATAGATAGATAGATAGATAGATAGATAGATAGATAGATATGTACTTGGCCTATTTCCTTCAAATTTGTGTATGTTTCATGAATTTGTTCTTTTTGATAGATCTATTTTGAAGCTAATCATGGTAGGAATAGGAAGTAAGTTTTGTCGTTGGTGTTCCTTCGATTGTTGGACCTTTTGAAGGAATTGGAGATCAAGATCATCCTGGATAGAGCAAGGACAAACATTATTAAAGGTATTTATATTCCTTTCTTCTTATTCCTTGACTAGTTTAGCTTCATTAGAAGGAATGCCAGTGTTCAACATTTTTACCTTTCTGTCTTAGTTATAGGGGTATAGTATCAAAGAGGAAATCCAATTGTCCGCAGGGGGATTCTCCTATAACACTAATAGTGTTGATTTGGTGGAATTATAGGCACTCTTTCAAAAGATAACTGCCCCTGAAGATGGTCACTCTCAAAAAACGTGCTCTAACCACCTCAACAATCTCCATAAATGGTCCAATAAATCAAGTGGGCCTTCTAGGAATGGTCCATGTGGCACAGGGTGATAATGTGGAGTACATGTCATTATCCAATATACTATCATGGATCCCAATGAAGTGAATTGTATTCCAATGCGGTGTCATGAACCCCCCCAAAAATGCATGGATCCCAATGTTTATATATATGTTTGTATGCAAATACGTGGATCCCAAGGATACCACCTCAATGCAAGACACCCACAAATAGTGGTGGGTCTAACCCCTTTACAATTCATTATGTGATGAACAACAAGTGATCACTTATAACAACATCATAATATAAGATGTTTTTAGTATCTGCCAAAGTTATACCATTGGATGAAAACTGTAACCCTTATTACATGTGACAAATACTAAGACGAGAGGCATTTCCTAGATCAATAAGTTAAATTTAGGTAATATGATGGATAACTTATGGAAAGGGAAAAGGAAACTTCATGTATTGACCCTCAAAGTCATGTATGATGGTGTGAAGTTATTTTGTCTTGTCCAATTAGCTTTTAAGAGTTAGGAATCTTATTTAATTCCATGTGTATGCCTTTAAGAGGTAGCTTTTAGTTTGGAGTTACTATCTCGACAATTTATTTACAACCCCTTTAACATTTTCCTTGATTCCTTGGTCCTTTCTTTAGATATGCATTAATAAGCATAGGACTTAGGGGTAAGGGACTTTTAGTGAGGTGGCATAGCTCTAGCATTATTACTTTTTTTACTTTAATTTTTTTTCATGCTCTTCATCTCTAGCCTTTTGGATTTTATTTGACTTAGGATTATACATGGTTCTTCATTTTCTTAGCTAGACCTTACTGGATGACATATGATAGGTCAAACATGAGCATGAGTAACTTTTTTATCAATGTAATGGAAGTGAATGGGAAACATGTAAGGTGATAAGTATGGTTAGTGATATGAGATACACTACATCCACTAGATATCTAGTAGTATGACTTGATCCAAGACCTGACAACACTTATCTAAAGGATAATTATTTTCCTCATGGTACAATGAGGTAAATAGTAAAAATATTAATGTTATGAAGTGTTATTAAATCACACTGTAGTGTTCACCATGTTCACAACTAACTTAGAATTTATAACACCAGGTCTAGGTATCAAACCCATACACGAGAACATAACACATCAGCTAGAGCAACGCAAATTAAACCAAAGTGTCCTAACCATGTGCAATGAAATCATATTGTACCATATACGTGTGTCAATTGAGGTGCAAGAGATAGGAGATGATATACCATGGCCCAATCATATTAAAGAATAGAGGAGTGATGTGAGGAAATATCATCATATATTTGAAGGAGAACTAGAAGAAAAAGTATGAGTATAGAGGGCATGAGCAAGAAATCTCATGCAAGCAGCAACACCACACCCCATGAGAGGGTGTCTTTGGAAGTAGTTAACCCTAAAGGGGGAAAACTCTCATTTCAATTTGAAGTAAATATGCAAGTGATCTAATAATCCCTTCTAACCCACCCAAAGTTTACCCTATCCCTATTTATCATCAATTGTTCAACAACCAAAAATATTTCCAACCTTTTTTATATTCCTTCTCTAACTTTCCTACCATTCCTCTAGGTAGGAATTATTTTAATAGGTTCTCCATCAATTATTCTAAACTTAGAAAATATTATAGAAGAAATTAATAAGAGGGTACTTTATTGCAACCTACCCCCATATCAATCTTTAATTAAGAGTTAAATTTTAATCCCATTGATTTATAACATTGTTACCATTGAAAGTACCAGACTCTCCAAGCCCTTCATAAAAGGGATTCCTATCACCATAAATTCCATACATATTTACTATTCTATATACCTTCGCCAAATATTTTGATCTAACTTCAATATATATAACTAGATGTATAAGAATGGAATATATTTGTTAAGGTCCTAGCCCGCACATAGGTAGATCAATGTATTCGGATGTAATAAAGGTCAATATTAATAAGGCCTTTCAATAAAATAGAATAAGGCAGATGTAAGA